>CABFOS010023340.1:0-11496 GCA_900660315.1 Diretmoides pauciradiatus | reverse complement strand
AACACATCATCTCTTTGACATTCTTCTTAAATATGTATGTTCCCTAAGAGCCAATCGGCACAATTTAACATGGCCGCCACTGAAGGTCAAGACAACGCAGCGTAAACAGGAAGTGAGGTCTAATTGCTTAACGCATCATCTGATTTTCATGATACCTGGTGGAGCAGTGTAGCATGGACCAAGGAAGAACCTATTACACTTTGGAGAGGATCTGAATCACAGGGCACCACGTACAGCGCCATGTGAACAGGAAGTGAGGTCTAATTTCTTAACGCATAATCCCTCTGACATTTAGTTTAGTTTATTATGTTGTGGACAATCCCCATTAAAAGACTGTAGCAATACAGTTAGTGGAGCAGCTTCAGCCTATATTCTGCTTCATATACATCCTCCCTAAAGGTCACTGGGCACAATTTAACACGGCCACCATCCAACGTCAGCGCAACACTGCGTGAACAGGAAGTGAGGTCTAACAGCTTAACACAGCATCCGATTTTCATGATATCCTCTGGATAGGTGCAGCTTGGCCCAATGAAGAGCTATTACATTTTGGAGTGGATCGGAATCTGAATCGCATAAACAGGCGACATGCATCCTGGGTGGAGGTCACCTTTCTAGTTTTCTATAATTTTTTAGAACTATATTTTACCTTGTTTTATTTGCTCTTTATATTATTTTATGTAAAACACTTTGAATTGTCATTGTGTATGAAAGGTGCTATACTTAATATAATAATATAATACAAAGGATCCCCTATGAGATCCTGAATCCCAAGACTGGAAAAGCCTGGGCTGTTGTTGAGCACAGAGAAGCACACCTACATTAAGTGGGAAAAACTACACTCTAGTTGTGCCCAGGCTTCCCCCCTACTTTTGGATCTACAGTAAAGCATTTCAGTTAATCAGTAAACCAAATATAACCATCTGTTTTGTGTTTTTGTTACAGTCTCTTTAGCCCCAGTGACGAAAGGTACCATTTTCCTGACACGGTCAAGCTGTCAGCCATGCGGACTTCTACTGTACATAATTGTGTGTCTCTGTTTTAAGAGACTGACCACATTCAATGCAGCCCATGATATCACAAGTGGACTTAGCAGTAATTGAAATTAATTGATTTGGCACATTAATAATTACCTAAGCCAAATCAACCAATCAAAGGATATGATACATCTTTAATATGGCTTTGCGGCGATTTTGCGGCTGTGTGCGTGTGTGTGTGTGTGTGTGTGTGTGTTTTGTGCCATACGTCAATGCGCCACAGTCTGCTTTGATTGCCTGACCCAGGGTTTCATTGCATTACCACCTTAACTGCTGTGTGGTTGGATGGTTGTTGAATGCATGAGAGCACAAACACACACACTTGCACGCGTACAAACTGACTCACACACATTTCCCCTATCCCTGCAGTGTGGAACTGTCAAATGTATACAGGTCAAGTATGCATTTTAAAATATGCTAATGTTCAGCATAAACATGCTAAACAACTCCTTAAGGGCTCCCACAGAAAAGTAGACTCAAAGTATGCTGCTTCTCACAAGCAACCTCAGCAATAGCAACTCATGCAATAGTCATCTATTTAATGATTACTACTACAGCTTTTTCCTAATATGTGTCTTTTAATCATATTGCATATTCCAGGAAGCTAATTTCACCTTTAGAAATGTATTCAAAATCAAATACATGAAGCTGCATTATAGGTGATGAAACGCATCCCCTGATGAGCGTGAAATGATGACACCTTTGAAAATTATTATTAAATTAAATTATTAAATTATTTGCCTTCTGCAAATAGACCGTTTCCAATCATTCACATGGTTTCCATAACAAAACCAAACAGGGCCCGAAAAATATTATTTCCTGTCCATCCATCCATTTTCTTGCTGGTTATCAGAGAGAGGGTCATGTTGGCAACAGGGCAGGCAGAGCATCCCAGATTGACCTGTAAACTGAGAGCTTTGGCTTGTGGCTCAACTCTCACTTTACCATCATCTAATATAACACCCGCATACTTTTTCACCCTGACTCATGAATAAGACCCCGAGATACTGAACTCCTCCTCGCAAGACAGTTGCTTCCCACTTAAATGGGAGAGACGGTTTGAGAACCGTGTTCTCAGACTTGAGGTGCTGGACATCACCCCGACTGTATCACATTCCACTGCAAAGCACTCCAGTGTCATTACAGAGTTCACAGCCAAAAGGACAACATCGTCTGCAAACAGCAGTGATGTCACCCTAATGTCACCAAACTGGACACACTCCAGAGCTTGGCTGTGGCTTGACATCCTGTTCATGAATTTGAACAAGAAATGGATCAATCCTTGTCAGAGTCCAACACCAACATTGACTTAATACTGAGAATGTGAACACAGCTCTCACTCTGAGTGTATATGGACTGAGTTGCTCACAGCAGGGGTCCCAGCAACCCATATTCCTGCAACACCACCCCCAGGATACCTCAGGGAACGCAGCTGGCTCACTGTTTCATGACCAGGATGAAATATATTCACCATTGGTCAGAGTCTTGTTTGCAGCACCTTTGCACAGGCTTTCCTTTTATCCCTTCATAGTTCAAATACACCATCCAATCCCTCTTCCCAAAGTTTAAGACTACCACTAGTCTGCTTGAAATCCACACAAAATTGAAGTGACTTGTCAATGCCATTGAGCATTTCAGCAGGGATCTCATCCACCTTTGGCACCTTGCCACTGCGGAGCTTTCTTACCACTTCAGTGACCTCTGCCAAGGAGATGAGCTCAGAGAATCCTGAGCCTTCCAGTACTGCCTCCTGAACACAGTGCATGTCTGTCAGGTTTGGGGACTTAGGAGTTCCTCAAATTGGTCCTGTGACCTTCCAACAATGTCTGCCTGACACATTTGGGTTAACCTGTTCTCTCCCCAACCCCCTTTGCCATCTGGAGCTGGTGCGGGAAGTGGCAAAATTTCCATATGGGTGGACAATAAAGTCTATTGTATTTTATTGTATTCTAAAATGTAAACGATCTAATACATTGTAGATTATTGTTTTATACCTAACCCAATCCTGTGTGAATTTAAACAGTGAAAACATAACCACAAATTCATATTACAATTGCAATGCAAAGGCATCCTTTAAAACAAGCCCAGGAGAGAGCACATGTCCTTTTAACAACTTTTCAAAGACTTAGGGTCATTATCAATGCATCCCTGGCTACCCAGCTAGCCAGTCATCCATAGCACTCAATGGCAAATCAGCAGAATTACAATAGCTCAGCCCTCCACTCACTACCTCCCTCTTTCTATCCCTCCCTTCCTCATGCTCCAGTGGATTGTCCTTTCACAGGCTCCTTCATCATTGGGCTCAGTCACATCGATACAGCGGTTAGCTCTGGTATCGTTGTGTGTCTCCTCTCACTCACTCTCTCTCTTTGTCCGTCTCTACCTCCCGCTGTACCAAGAATGGAGTAATCAACAGAGGCTAGTGGGTAGAAAAATACAGTTCAGAAGCATATTATGATTCACTTTCTTTCCCCAGTTGAACCTTCTGACTCTCTGCCTCCCCTCATTTAAGAGGCAGCAGCCTGCTAGTGGGACATTGCCCTTCTATTCAATGACAGGAAAGAGTGCATTGACCCTCAAGCCCGGCACTATGGGCGGACCTTAGGGGGCCTGGCCGCCTACAGAGCTTCTGTACCCTCCTCCCGCTCCCCCAAGAGTTTTCATAATAAATTATATCTCTCTCCTTCAAACATTTTCTTTAATGTTTTAACATGTATTTATATTTAGATAGATAGATAGATCAACTTTATTTCGGTGTCACTCCACAACACACAATAAAACAACAACAACAAAAATTGTATTATAAAATGGAACTCATAAAAGACAACCTTCTGTATTTATATGTATGTATATATATTTTTTGTAAGTGTAATGTGTGAAGTCATAATGTTATCAAAGGTATTTAATGACAGCAGGACCCGCTAAGGGGTTTCTCTCACCGGCTCTCAGACACGAGGTTAAATTCATTTGCAAAATGGAAAATATGGATATACGAAGGTTTTTCAAATAGTAAACAGCTTCTGGAGGGAAGACATTAACACCTGTGGCTCCCGAAACACCTGCTACAACAATGACTGGTGACAGTGATGGTGGAGCCTCCTTTGCTAGCAGCAGCACCAGCCGTGATTCTGCACCGAATGATGCTTGCGCTAGCCAGTCTGGTGAGCCTGTCAGGGTGGCACCAAGCAGGCCAGTGGAATTATTCAGTGTGTGGCCTTGGCACTGATGAACCCAAGCAGGTGATTTTGGACAAATACCCTGTGAAACTGTATGGCCTGAAAAAAAGTGTTATTTTAGCTGCAGTTGGTACAAAGACAGGGATTGGCTTGAATACTTGTTAGAAGCAGATGTGTCGCAAGTTCAGTTGCTCAGACATAACATTCACCATGAAAGGATTCACGGATTGAAAAAATGTGACTGAGACTAATAAGGATTTGAGCAAGCATGCTTCCTCTAAAGAACACAGGTGTCAATCTATGTGGAAATAATCCAAAAGACCAGCTAGTACGTAACATATATTATATAACATATATTATATATCTGCTATTATTGACATGATCAAGTTTTTAGCTGTAAACCAAATGCCATTCAGAGGAGATGATGAGTTTTGCCAATATGACAGACAAAAATGCAAACATCGGAGTTTTTCTCTCCTTATTTGAGTATAATTTGCGAAAGGATCATCATCTGGCTGAAGTAACCAAATCCATTCCTCGAACATATACAAGCCCTGATGTGCAAAACGAGGTGATCGAAATGATGAGCGTCATACTGACAGAAGAGGTCTGGGACTCATGGTACACCATCAAAGTTGACGGAACCCACGACCCTACAGGCTGAGAAAACATTTCAATAGTTGTGTGTTACATTGATGTAAATTGCATCAAATAACGGTTATTAGTCATGGCTACAGCCGAAACAGGGGATGCGGATACTCTAACTACAATAACTGATGAGTTGACAAAGGTCGGACTCAGCACTGACAAGATATTAAGCCAGGTTTATGATGGTGCATCCCTTATGTCAGGGAAAATGAAGGACTGCAGAAACTACTCAAGGATAAACTTGGCTGTGATATCCCATACGTGCACTGCTTCAATCATCAATTTCATGTAGTTATTATTCATGCCATGTCAGTCGAGAAGGCAGTTGAGGAAGTTTTCCATATCTGCAATCTGCTCTACAAATTCTTCCCGACAATGTCAATTCACTATAAGGCCAAACTTTAAAACGCCTGTTGGATCATCGGTGGACAGGTCATTTGACGACAGTTACGATCATCATTGACAATTTTGATGATATTTCAACAGTACTCACTGAAGTGGAGAGTTCACGGGCCCTTGGAGCAGACATGCGCATCGAAGCCGTGGGTCTCCTTCGCGCAATTACGCAGCTGAGCTTCAAGTTTATAGCTCACCAGATCCAGAGGATTTTATCTCTGTTACAGCCCCCTAACTACAAGCTGAGAACATGGACTTGTATACTGCTGTAATAGTGCGTCAGAATGCATTGGACAACTTGGCAATGAGACAGAATTCTGTGCGTTATGGAACACATCTGTGTCAATAACGACGACACAATGACAACTGGGCCAAGTAAGAGAAAGCGTGTTGTAAACCAGAATCTACGGGACTATGTAGTGGAGGAAAGTGGACCCGGACGCCGACAGAGAACTTTATGGATATAATTAAAGTAAAACCTCTACTGGAGCTAACAGATACTAAACTGGTTGAATCAGTGTACATCGTGGGCCGCCAGTTCCTTTTCAACAAATTCTGTGAAAGTGAACTCCCTCCGGATGATGGGAAATGGACATTGAGCAAATGTTAACCCCATTCAGCGGTGCTCTGCAAGCAATGCCCACAATATTGTTAATCGTAGGTAGGCTATTGAAATCACAATGAAACTGTTGTAGCAATAATTGGTTGTCATAATTAGGCCCCCCAACCAAAATTAAATGCCCGTCCACTGATTTGCTTCTGCCGCCAGGTCTGTTGACACTTTTCTGCTTCATCAAACTGCCAGGGCCTTCTTCTCTTTTTTTTACACTGGAGTCAAATGTGGAGCGGCTGCATGGTCGATGGGAGACAGCGGCTTTGGAAAGGCACTGAGCCTAGCATTTTCTATTCTGTAGTGGAGAAAAGTTCAGCTTTTTAGAGGAGCGCTCTTGATCTGGACCGTTTTTTTTGTGCGCTGACTCATGGCAAGCAAGAAGAGGATGGATTTTGCAATATGTAGGTGTAACAGTTTGACAACCAACAGAATAAAAATAGAGAAAGTAGTGGTAGATGACGTGACAACTTCAGCAGGATGGATGGATGAACCTGGGTCCTGGGTCACGCTGCCACCAAACCCAATTCTCACGTCAACTTTGGGAAACTTTAAGACAAATGTCAATGTTTTTCCCCCACAACATGATTAGCGTCTGGTGAAGAAAAATAACTCAAATTCAAAACTGTCAATTGTCAAATTTTCATTTGATTCAAAGAACTGCCAACAACTCTCTGCTGTCATGTGTTGTTATGGTTGACTCAGCGCATCATTGCTGGTCAACATTAAGGTGGCCACTACCATCCTTCTATTGCTCTTCCTCCTCAACCTTTTCCACAATGCCACTGTACTTCCACCTCCTCTCATTCTCCTCATCCTCACCCTGGAAGGTTGAGGAGATCCGGTAATGACAGGATTTTAAAAGAGCCCCCAGGGTCTGACTCTTAACACCCAATAGGCTGGACAGTCACACACAGCCTGTGGACGCACACAAAGTCAGTCAGTCAGTCAGTGTCTCTCTCTCTACCTCTCTCTCTCCTAGAATTAGCTGTTGGCTGTACTCCAGTCAGATCCGCTCAATATTCCACCCCTCCAAAAACCACACTCTCCTCTTCTGTTCACTGGAAGCCCAACACAGTCGTAGTTATAAGCCTCAGCTTGGCCTATCAATGTCAAATGGATAACCCGATATAGAAACAACAGCAACATAAAATAGAACCGCCGTAAAAATAGTATTCACAGGACACTTCCTTATCACCTCACATCCGCCCTTTAAAACCTCCGTGCTGTCACACATATTCATCCAACACTCACTGACCTCCATCCATCCACTCCTCAGTCTCTCTATCCCTCCGTCCATTGCTCCCACATGGTTGCAGACAGACTTCACACCCATTATCACTTCAGTGTGATTCACTTGTTTTTTTTACTAGACTGGTGACCTCCTCACACACACACACACACACACAACTATAATATACAACTTCACATCAAGATCTAATTTCAGATTTTCATTTATTTAGATCGACTCTACTGGACTCTTGTTCCTAATGTGTTTAAAGTTGAACTGAAACATAAATCAGGAAAACAGTATTTAATAGGCTAGTCTACAATTCAGTGTTCTGGGTGACAATTACAGTACAAAAAGCCAAGGTTAATTTCAGTCTGACTTTCCTCAGCTTTTCATTCTAATTCTTTATTAAATGAGCTGCTTTACTCTTCCTCTGATGGAGATTTCATTTTCTTTTGCTTCACCTTTCATCCATCTATTGATTCATTCAAGGCAATTACTGTAACAAACTACACAATTATTAACATCATCTTTGGTCTTTGACATCATCATCATCAACATCTTCTATTTCCTTGCAAATCATCCTTGCACTCATTACCTACCCACTCAATCATCTGTCCGTTCCTTGTCATATCCATCCATTTCTCTGTCCATCTATCTGTCCTTCCATCCATCCAGCCATCCATTCACCCATCCATCCATTTGACCTTTCATCCATCCAATCTTCCATCAAACTGTCCCAACCCTCCTCCTTCCCTACCTGGAGTTGGTCATGTCAGTCTGTCCCCCCTGACTCTTCTCCAGCCCCAGCTTGGTGAATATCCCGACCAGCACCATGATGGCCACCACTCCGCAGATAATATACACGATCATGTGGGTCCGGTCTCGGTCTGGTTCCTCTTGAACCTCTGTAACGGGTGCCGCCG
The DNA here is from genome assembly GCA_900660315.1 of Diretmoides pauciradiatus. NCBI lineage: Eukaryota > Metazoa > Chordata > Actinopteri > Trachichthyiformes > Diretmidae > Diretmoides > Diretmoides pauciradiatus. Next base: position 3,472 of record CABFOS010023340.1, on the reverse strand, counting down.
GTTTCCCGGTGTTGGCCCAGACGGGCGTGTCGTAGTTGGAACAGGAAGTCTGGTCCAGACTGTGAAGTTTAAATTGGCAGCAGAAGCGGTAGAAGCAGGAGCCACAGCAGAACATGTAGATACCTGCGTTGCAGTTGAAGGGCGGGTCCCATTGGCCCATTACATCATAGTAACCCCAGCAACGGCTACCGATGGATGGAATTGTTTGGTCCGCCACATCCGGTGTGGGTGTAGCCAGCGCAGCTTCTGGGGAGGTAGAGGGCGCCGTTGTCTGATTGGTGGTGGGAGCCTGGGCCAAGGCCCGCCCTGAAGGCCCAGAGTACTGTCCCCCCAGAGAGGTCAAGCCCAGGAGGATGGCCAGGGAGAAGCTTACCAAGATACGGTGTACGTAGGTGGCCATCTTGGTTTGTATGTTTTTATAATGACTGTGCTAACTCTGATGTGTTTCAAAGTTGGTGTGTAATCGTAAAAATTAAAGGTCCTGGATTTAAGACAGCATCAGAGATAATGTTAAACAAAATTGCCCTCGTCTCCAGGCCTAAAAAATATGGGGTGTCAAACACCTTTTAAGTATTTGACACAATTCAGAGACAGACAGAACAGAAGTCAGTCTTGAGAAAAAAGAGTTGCTTTTGGATTAGCCTATATTGATGGCAGGGAGCGCCTGGAAGAAAAATAAAGAGCATTCAATTACCATTGTGGGAGTTATTAGAGCGCACAGTTACAGGAAGCTCTCTGCGAACCACGCAGGAGTAAATTGCTGTCAAGGGGCAGAAGAACAAGTGAGTGAAACAAATCAATCTCCCATCTCAACATGCTCCTAACTGGAGTGAATGAGCCCCTGGTGAGATATTGTAGCACTCACATGCACACAGGAAGAAAAAAAACACAACATAAATAAAATTAATAAATATTAAAAAATTAAGAAATGTCACCTTTTATGAATCCATATGACGTCAGCAGAGGCATTTGTAGACAATCCAAATCCAGTGGCTTGGAGGGAATCCAGCCTATGAGGGCGTGTTACCTACGAGTGAACTTGCCTCTGGCATTTCCAGCAATAAGCTCTCCCGCTGAGTGGATATATAATCCGTGAAAGTGAGGATTTTGGGTTCCTGACAGCGCCAGCGGAGAAGGCAGGCAGATTTCTCTCAGACACAATAATAGATAGTCATGGGCTCCCACAAGAAAGACTTTCTTTCAGGAGAGCGACTCGTATTCCTGGGTGCATAACAACTCCCCTGTTGAGTACTGGAAGGCAATCAACTCTGACGTCCAGGAAAACTGACGCACGGTGTAATCCACTGGTGGTAATCTGTCTCCTCCACTCGTCCCTTTCAACTTAACTTGCCTCTATCAACTGTTCAGGTGAAGCTTTTTTATTTGTGTGAGTGGACATCTTATCGCTGATCACCTTGGTCCACCTTGGTGATCGTCACTCCCCCCGCAAGATGTGTAGTTCAGGTTTTTCGGTCCTTGATGTCCTATCAAGAGATATCAGATATTCAGCTGACAAAAAAAAGATTGTGTAGGATTTTCTTCTCCAGCCCAAGCGCTTGAATATTATTTAAACCACTATTCCCAGCTCTCATCAAGCTGAGTGAAATCCCACGATGATTACAGTCCACGTTGGAGACATCCCTCTTGCACCTGAGGCAATCTTTCTGTCACGCACACTCTCTCCCACACACACTCTCACAAATGGCTCGCATCCACTGCTGACAGTGCTCCGTCCGTCAGGCTGGGCTAATAGGTTATAACGGACAGACCAATGGGTCCGATGGCTTTCTGTGCTCGGTGTGCAGGCTCCTGTTGCTCAGTTCGGAGTACACTCCACTCAAACCCTGTGTCCCGGGATCTCTTTTAAGACCCAGGCCACCAGTGGGGTATACTGTATAATGCCCTGCTGACGCCTAAAGCCACTGGAGTCCTGTCCTACAAGTGCTAAGGCTCAGGGGAGACAGGCAGAGAAAGAGGGAGAGGGGAGGGCTGATGTTGTGATGCTGAATCTCTAAGCTGAGTATAAGAGGAGAAGAGTCCTCTAGCGCTGCTGCATCCAGTACTCAAGAGAAGCTGTAGTAGAGATAAACATGCTGGAATTACTTGACCGGATTGGAGTGTCACGTTTAAAGGAGTGTGATTTGTATTGTTGTTGCTTTCTTTTCCTCCCTGGTTTTAGTTCTTGATGCTATCTCTTTGTTTACAGCATGACTGCGATCTCGCCTTTCTGTGGTATTTCTGCCTCTTTCTTTGTCCCTCAACTTACCTCCTCTGTGGTCAGTGGGGCTTTGTCTTTGCAGAGGGGTATCAGTGAGGTGTCAGAGAGCCTGTGGAATGCTCTCTGGACCTTAAGCAGCCATGCACAATGATGCTCCCCAGCCCATTTGCAGAACACAGACACAAGTGGAGATGCGACAACCCAACAGCGGTGTGGCACCAAGGACAGATCAAAAATATCCTGTTTTCACAAGAAGCCTCCTTTTAAAAAGATAGGACTGCAGCAGAAGCTCTTTGTGCTGCTGCTGTTATTGTTGTTTTAAATATCGAGTCAGTTTTAAAAAAAATCCATTTGCATCAATGCATTTTTCCACTGAGCAAAAAGGGAGAAACATTTCAGTGCATTAATATGCAACAGTTTTTTGTTATTTTTTAGCAAATGTTGCATATTAAAGCAGACCTTCCAATTGGTTATGACTCTTTTTCTGTCAACACAGTCCTTGTCCGGCTGCAGCTTCTCTGAAAACAGTCATAATTTGATATATATGTATAGGAATTTTAGATATATATCATATGTATGTGTTTTCACTTTTGCTTGTGGGATGCTCCAGACAGAAGTGGGAAGAGACAGGAGAACCAGAAGCAATAGATTTTTTTATTCCATCTTCCCCCTTTGTTGCTGCGTCTTCGTCGGTGTGTGTATTCCCTTGTTTCCCAGCTGCTCCGCTCAGTGCGTCTGTATCCCGTCCTCTGCTGCCGCCGCCGCTGCGCTGCCGTTCTCTGGCAGGACTGGATGACAATGTCTCACACTCTCCCGCTCACTCCTCCCTCTCCCGCTCACTCCTCCCCTCTCTTTCCCGCACGCTCACTCACTCATTTGCTGACTCTCCTCTTCACTCTCTCTCTCTTTCTTCCTCTATGTGTCACTGACACCCGCTCTCAGCTTTGTTCTGCGTTTTTTCTTTGGATTTCATCCGTCTCCTCCAAAATCTCTCCGTTTCGCTGCCTCTTCTTCTCCTTCTCACTCCCCCATTCCTCCCTTCCTGCCCTCTGTTTTTTTATCTGTTCATCTCCTTTTACCTCCTGTCTGTCTTAACCTTTTCTGTTTGCCTTGGCTGCCTCCCACACCCCCCCACCACCACCACCACCCCCCATCTCTTTTCCACCATCCCATTAGCATGCTCTTATCCTCCCTTCCTTCTTTTCTGGCTCAATCACTCCTTTCCTTCCCTTCTTCTCTCCCTCTTTTTTTTTT
>CABFOS010023336.1:0-10305 GCA_900660315.1 Diretmoides pauciradiatus | reverse complement strand
CTTTTATGAAAAAGTGAACATCATTTTAGTTAAATCTGCACTGGCGCAAAAAGTACTTTTGGCGCCAGTGCAGATTTAACTAAAATGATGTTCACTTTTTCATAAAAGCATGAAGCTTGGTACACTTTTCAGAAATGGAGCCAAAAACGCCTTGTGGTGGTCAAGGTGGCCATTTTACTTTCCGCCATAACCAAATTATGTATTTTGCATCATATCTCCTGAACCAATCGTGATAACGCACAATAGGTGATACTTACCCCCATGTTTTGATGGTCAAGGATTACAGTGATACCATATACAACATCATACACTGTTCAGTTCAATAGTTACCTCCGCCCAAGGACGAAGTCCGGGGCGAAAGGTAATGTTTTCGGTCTTGTTCATCTCTGTACAAGATTACGCAAAAACTACCAGACCGATTGTCATGAAACCTGGTGGAGCGGTGTAGTATCGGTCAACAACGACCCCATGAAATTTTAGGGCAGATCTGAATCACGGGGCGCCATCATCCGATTTTCATGATACCCCGTGGTGGGGTATAGCACAGGCCATGGAAGAGCCCATTATATTTTGGAGAGGATCCGAATCGCAGGGCGCCACGTACACAGGAAGTGAGATTTAATAGTTTAACACATCATCCCTTTGACATTCTACTTATAATATTCATGTTCCCTAACCCCAAGGCTCCACCGGGCATGTAAGCGTCGCGTTGCATCGTGTTGCGTCGTGTTACATAGCGCGTAGAAGCCCGGCAAGAATGAGGTTATTGCAACATAATGGCTCCGCAAACAATATCAAAACAACGTCGGGTTTTTTCGCCATGTGTCTCTACACACACAGAGACACACACGGCGGAAAAAAATGGTAGGGGAAATACAATGCAATTGAATGCAGGAATGCAAAATATCTTTATTGGCAGTGATCTCAACAAATGTGACAAGACGGCAGCATTCCCCCTGCAATGTGCAACTACAACTACTAATCTAGATATTTTTGAATACACACATATGTACTTAAAGTTCGAAAACACACAAATGCATGTTTAGTCATTGATTCTAGTGTAGAGTCGACATGCGTAAAAATAGACTTCAAGTCTAATTTAGAATTTTGCTGCGCGTCAGACGAGCTCTGTGGAGCCACTCGCATTGATTAGAATGGGAGCGTGGCCTTACGGCACGACACAATGTGGCGCATACGTGCCCGGTGGAGCCTTGGGGTAAGGGTCAATGGGCACAATTTAACATGGCTGCCACTCAATGTCAGCGCAACCTTGTGTAATCAGGAAACAGGTGACATGCATCCTGGGTGGTTTGCGCTCTCTGAGTGCACCTTTCTTGTAAATGGGGAATTCAGTGACGTGAGAATGATGAAGTCGCAGTATCTGAGATCTGGGAAGATGCAGGGTGAAATTTCAACCAAATTTCATGTAATCTTTAATTTACAATTCCTCTCTGGGGCCAGAATTATATATATTATGTTAGTGTCCATTGGGAAGCATTTATTTCTGGTGATACTGCAGCCTTCTCTCTTGATGTTTTATCATCTCACCCAGAAGAAACGGATCAGATTGCTCCTTGCACGCATGAAGAGGCAGATACAAGGATGCTATTCTATGCGGTGGATGTTGCAAGAAAAGGATTTTAACAAGACCCTGCGCACCGTGGACACAGATGTTGTGGTTCTAGCCATTGCGCATGTGTCAGCTGGACATTGAGGAGCTGTGGGTGGCGTTTGGGACTGACAAGAACTTCAGATACACATCTGCCCATGAGATTGCCAAGTCTCTGTATCCTGACAAATCCAAGGCCTTTCCTGTGTTCTATGCCTTCACTGGCTGTCACACAGTATCTGCATTTGCAACCAGGGGCAAGAAGACAGCATGGGATACCTGGAATGCCGATGACAAACGATACGATACGATACTTTATTGTCAGTTTACACTGAAATTTGTCTTGCGTCACAGCAGCAATCCCACATACAAAACACATAACAAAAAGAACAGACTGGAATCAAAAATATATGACACACATAGAACATACAGAGAGCACTGGTCACTGTTCCACTGACACTCGGCCATGTTCTTCATTAAGCCTCAGGATCGACTGATGGATAAAGGACTTTTTTAGTCTGACCTTCTTGAATCTTGGGATTAAGTGTCTCCTGCCAGAGGGCAGTAATTCATATTCTTCATGTAACACATGATTAGCGTTTGAGGCAATACTTCTAGCTAACCTTTATACACTGTTGACGTATGTAGACTCGTATAGACTATGGAGTGGTTTACCAACAATTTTTGAACAAATATTCATCAAAAATTGTTGGTAAACCACTCGGTAGTCTATACACAACCACGGTCTTCATGACTCCGTCAAAGGCTTCAAAAAGCATTCCAGCGGAGGTCATTTCCATTGTGGAGTGCGTCACAGTTCTCCTCTACAGTCAAGATCGTGTCAGCTTGTTGTTGTGATACAAAGAGAATGACCTGCCTACATTATCCTATCCCATACTGTCCCATCAGATGCCATGTGGCTTTGATTCCTAACATAATCCCAAATTTAAAGCCACTGACAGCCAGATCACAGTTTTCTGAGTTTGGCTAGTTTATTTGCTAGCTGTAGAGCCAATGCTGTTGCAGCCATAGGCAGGACATATAACATAAATATATGATTGGTGGTTGGTGGTGGTGGACAGATCATGTGAGCCAAAAATTCAGCTGCACTTAATTGTTCCTTGCTGATAAATGAGGAAACAAGACGACATTCCTCTGGGCATAGGAAAATAAATATTTCCTGTTATTTATTTCTCAAGTTACTAGGTTTATGAATGCATGCCGCACGGTAAGCCAAAGCCTTTTATTTCCTCTGAAAATGGCATTGTTCAAGTGTTTTGCTTTTTGACACGTTTGTGCACTTAGAAAGGTAGAAGAACATCACCACACACCCACCCACCCCCAGAATTTGACTCACCTTTAGCTGAGCAGATGGAGAAAGCTCTTTGCTTCTGTCAGCTGTGGCTCTGGTTTGCTCTTTCACTGTTAATAAACTTGCCCTTTCCTAGGTACTGACCTGTCTCTGTCTGTCTGCATGTGCACTTGGTGATCCCTTAACCTTTCATCGTGCTCTCGCTCCTTCTCTTCCCACTACTCATCTATGGATCTATCACGGCGTTTCATGGCCATCCTCACTCTGCTTGGCCTTTTTGTCTCACCCAGCCATTATTGTTTAATCTTGCCTGGCACTGAAGTCTTGAAATTGTTTCAAGATTTGCCGTGTGAAAATATATATATATATATATTGTTTGTGCTGCATTCAATGTCAGTGTGGTGTCCACTGAGGCATTGATTGATTGGTAATGTGTTCAGGTCCAGTAGTGTCATATTGGTAAGGTGTTACAGGTAGTGAGAGAATGTCATGGGTGATTGAAACAAAGCCTCTGTCCTCATGTATTAGGCCAAGATCCATGTGTCCTACTTTGTGGTAAAGCCTTGACACTGACCTCGCTGTTTTGTGAATGAGTGTTCCTTTTAAATTTACACATGGAAATATTCCTTCAGATAGGGTTTTTAAGGGCGTAGAATCAAATAGGGTTTGCAATAAAGAACAGTTAACAAGAGTCTTAGACCATACACCATCAGTACAATGTAAAATAATCCCATTTCTGGATATAAGAGAATGCCTAATTGTAAACTTTTATTTGGGATAAGCATGTTTGATGAGAGTGAATAGCACAATGCCAACATAAGGTCATTTTTCCATTTTCAAGACAACAGATCATCAATTGAGCCGTAATGAGCCAATGGTTTGATGCATTGGGAAACGAGCCTCTTTGGTACTCATGAAAAAGGAATCTACAATAATCATGTTTTTGATGGGCTTAATTTGGATATCAAATAGATTAATAATGTTTCATACATGTTCCAGAATTGCAAAGAACACTTATATTGGAGGGCTGGATGTCATAGTAGATTACATACCATTTGGATTGTAATCAAACAAATTGTTATTTATCATGTAAATAATGTTCATTAACGTGGGTATACGTGGGTTTTTAGTTCAGTTATCCCAGGGGGTGTCTGCCACTTCACAGCACCATACATACACCATACACACAATTCCTCCTCCTCCCGCTCTACTTTTCTCTTCTCTTTCATTCTTCTCAACATAATCTTATCCATCTTCTCCATGTTGTTCACACCCTTTGCTTTCTGCTGTTTTTCCATGTCTGGTTGATGCTGCTTTACATCATCAATATCTTAGTAGTCACTGATACCAAAATGCTGTCATGTTTATTTGATGATCAGATGGAAGATGAATGTATATTATATCATGGATTCTTTGACTATGAAGTAAAGTAGTGTCTTTAATGTCAAAACCGTAAGCCTTATCTTTTCAGAAATCCCAGAAGTACATGCTGATTTACACCTAGTTTGAATTCAAAGAAAACAACATGATATTCTGAAAGAGAGGGATGTTTTTATTTGAGAGTTTAAGGAGAATTTCATACTCCCAAACCTTGCTTTTCTAAACCCTGGCAATGAGTCAGTCTCTTTATGAGGGTATTTCCATTGGTTCGTCTCAGTTGGTGTCGCACTTTAAATCGCTCCCAAATGGAAATGCCTCCTGTTGTCACCACATAACACTATCAGTACTGTAGGACCAATGCTTTTAAATGTGGTTGCTTGATTCCCATTTCGCAGTGATTCGATCCATTTCCACGTGCACTTATTAATGCTGTTTGAGACGGGAAGTTGTGTGATGCATGGCAGGTGTGTTCATGCGCATCTGTAGCAGAAAGTGAGACAGTGTGACTCATGAAACCGTTGGCAGGCATAGAGCGAGACAGGTAGAGAAAGGGAGACTTTTAATGGCTCTGTACAAATCATGAGGTGTAAAGATAGAACTGAAGTGATTGATTTGGACTGTATTTCCTACAGCCCATCACCAAGTAGGATAAACCAACAGTAATAATGTGGCAGAGGGGAAATTGTCTTAGCTGTGAAGCACTCTGAACTAATAGTAATGGCAGAAGCTGTGTATAATGGTGCTGTCAAGGATATAGCCTATTAAGTAACGTGTTGCTGTCAAACTAATACAAGTGTGTAACCTTTTATCTGTTTTCCTCTTCCTCTGCCTTTCTCACCTCTATCCAGTGGCTTTGCAGCTTCCAGAGGGCCTGCAGATGTTTGCCTGTGTCATTGCTGACATCATTGAGAGGTGAGTACAGTGCTGTATCTGAACACCGAGGGAAAGAGAGCTAGATGTTGCCATCCAATTGCTTAAAGTTTGCGAGTGTCTGTGATTGAGCAGCGGGCGTCCTTGCTGAAGTCAAGTCAGTGGTGTGTGAACTTGAAGAGCTTTGGCCCTCGGTACTCATTAAGGGAGCCAGAGTGTTATCATAATTCCCTGCCTTCACCTCTATCGGGGATTCAGCAGAAAATGAGACACGATTGCGCTGTATGAGGACAGACCAGATATCACAGCTTCACTTGCTCACAGTTGGAGCAGGGAAGAGACATTATTCTTGTTAATTACATCTTGTTTCAGGCTGCACAGGCCCTAGTGCACATCAACACTCCATCACACTGACACGCAAATGTTTTTTCCTGGAGTGAGAAGTGCCTCAGCAGTAATGTGCTCCAGACCTAATCATTTGCCTATTATACACTGAACTTTTGCCTGTACTCTGCTAACGACAATTTCTGTATCAGAAATTGGTAAGTAAAACTACGCATTGTGCCATTGGAAAAGCCCTTTTGTAAAGGCCACTATGAAGCGCAAGAAAAATCTTTACTCTGTTTTTCCATTTTTCTCCCTGGTTGTTTTCTCCATGGTGTCATTTCACCTTCAGTTGGCCTCCCCCTCTGGGGAGCAGTGTCGGCTAAGTGTTTTCTCAAAGAAAATGGTCGCATCATTCAACATCGAGAGTGGATTCCTTTCATAGGTGTCTGGTCAATACTAACCTGATTACCAGATAGACAGGATGAAGGATTGAGAGCGGTGGGAGCTGCCATAAGGTTCTCAGGCTGGCTGGGTGTTTGGGTTCATACAGGGAACTTGCATCACATCAGTTATGATTTATACCATTATTGTGTTTTACATATTACCATAATTACCATGTGAAGACATGATAAATTAAAACACACCTGTTAAGAAGTGATTGAAGGGAAGTGAAGGGGTTGTCTTTCTCCCGTGCCTCAACTGTTTTGTGTGTCCTCTCTCCTTTTACTACACCGCCCCCACTTTTTGTTTTGTCCTTCCTTTGCTCCAGCAGTGTCTAGTTACAGTCATTTCTTGATCGTTTTCTGTTTCATAATTTTCTTTTATCACTGCAAGGGTGTTGAGGGAGTGAGAAAACGTTTTGATGATAGGGCCTAGTCTTATCAGCACTGTACTGCTATCAGCCTGAGAGCTGCCACCGTGTGCTACATGGGGTTTAACCCATACAATCCACATTTGTACAGTAGAATTAAATCTCCCCAATCTCTTCTAATGAGAGCAATTACCGTCTGCTAATTGCTTTTCTCACTGTCTTCACTCCTCCTCTATACTGCCCCTTTCACCCTCTCATATACTGTATCTCCCCCAGATTGCAGCAGAGGTGATGGTTCCCATGGTTTCCCTTCATTTGCTCCTGCTAGTTTTCCATTAGCCATTCTGCTACTGGCTGTGCTGTCTAAGTAATTAAGAATGTCCTTTACAGTTCCAGTCTTTAGAACCCACAGTGAATAGGTTACTTGGTTGTCAGCAATCACTTCCCCACATCATCCAGATTATTTTCCAAAAATCCCATTCAATCAATGCCATTAACCAACAACATTGCTAAACTGTAATGTAACAGCTGGACATATTTTAACTGATTTGGTATCAGCAGATATTCACTCTACTGTAAATAAAAGACAATTTACTAACCTGCTGGTGATCTGCATAATTTGAGACTTAAAATTGTATTTCATGATACAAAGTGCCATTGGCTTCCATCTCCTAACAACAACAACAATCATGATATTTATTGGCATCTACAGTAGTCAGGATCTTAATTATTTACTGTACTAGAGTCTGAAACATGCTGTATTAAAATATTTATGTGACAGAAATGGACAATTTCTGCCAGTTGAAAAAAAGAAGAAGCAAAAACTCCTAATTGAAGTATCCCCTGTAAAACCTAAGAACTTAGTGCAAAACATATTTACAGCGGAGGCCCATCCTCCTCTCTCGGACTGTCTCCATGTCATTCCTCCTTCAGTCTCCCAGTGTTGACAGTGCCAGAGGAATTCAAAGAGACACGAACTCTGGTTTCACAAGTAAACAGAAGGGGAAAAAAGCCTTCAAAACAACAGAAAGAACCAGTAACTTGTGCAGGCAGGCGATGATGCATGTGTTGTCATCGTACCATATGTTTCACTGCCTTTGATCGTGTTCCAGCTGTCTCGATCTAGCTTTGAATGTTACTTTTATGAACTTCCTTCAATATTTACTGCTGCTCCTGCTGCTGCGTTTGCCACAGTGGAGGGATTTCGTAAGTATAGCAGAGAACAGGATGTGTGGGGCTCCCACCCCATTCATCCACGGCTCAACCCTGAGGACAGCACTAGCATTTAATGTCCTTTGTCACTCTGTTCATTGCATGACAAACCCGAGATTCTACATGGAGATGGTGGTCTAACCTAATCAGGGGCCTTGTTTTCTGATGTTTTTCAATTGAACGCAAAAGTTTCTGAGCCCACAAGGCCAAAGGGCTCTGGGTATTAAGTATCTTGTTAGCTGGAGATAATAAAAAATTGCTTTCTTGAGATCACGACATAATTATCTTGCCAGGCTATTTTTTTCTTGGCCTGTATCAGACCTTGATTAAAATAAATTCTGATTCATTGATCAATTGTTGTCTCACCTTCAGGCTAACTGGCTGGTAATTCGTTATCTCAAGACAACTATTTATTATCTCAGTATAACAAGATAATTAAATCATGGTCATGAGAAAAAGAAGTTAGTTATATCGAGATAACGACATAATTAACTCATAATCTCGACATAATGGAATTAAAAAATATATATGCAACCACAGCCACTCTTGGCTTCTGAGAGAGAGAGAGAGAGAGAGAGAGAGAGAGAGAGAGAGAGAGAGAGCTTACAGTGGGCAGGAGTCAGGTCTGATTTATTAGCCCATCATTTGTATGCAGTGTTTCAACACTGAATGTGAAAAAACAAATGTTTATCCAAACTTGATATTTTTCTGTTTATTAATTTTGAGAAATGCTTAGAAATATACAGACTTATTGACTAAGTCTGTATTGCCTAATGATGAAAAATAGATGGATATATATTTGAGAGAAAAAGGTTTGCATGGAGTGCTGCTCGACAAAGGCCCCAGAGGCTGAAACGTGTTGGCGTTGTTTTTTAATCTTCATAATTGAATAGCCAAGTACCAATAATGGCTTTTTAACTTTTTTTCTTTTTTTCTTTTAATGGCTTTTTCACCTGCCTGAGTGCCTCAGCTTCTTTAAACGATGCTCTAATAGATATATATTTTACTAGTATTAGTTCCTATCTTGTTCAATTCTGCTTCACCGTTCCAAGTTGGTTTATATATATATATTGGTTGGTGTAGTATATTATGGTTAATTATTAAAAAAAAAGCAAAATATATGTATATATATTTCTGATTCTTTTTAATTTACTGTAGCTGAGGAAAATTATGTAACATTCAGCACCTAAGGCATTCGTTGACAGACGGCTGTTTGGGGGGTAGATATTAAGATATACAATATCGATAATATCGATAACCGATATTAACATTGCTGTTATGGCCGATAACCGATATTTACCGATGTCGATATGATCTGTATAAAAATCTATGACAATCAGATTTTGTACATACTGAAAAACACATGTAAACACTGAATTAGAAAAAGTATTATTTTTCTTTATTTCCAAAACATCTGGAAAAGCCCATAAATCATAGATTTACTGCTAGGGTTGGGTATCGTTTGGGGGTTTTCCGATACCGGTGCTAAACCGATACTTTTAAAACGGTACCAGTGCCTAAACGGTGCCAGAACCGATACTTTATAAACAAGACTAGGTCACAACCTAGTATGTGACTGACCGTGGGCTCTCTCCCTCATGCCTCTTGGTGCATGGAGAGCTGTTTTCTGTTCCTAGGCGCACTTGAACACACCACAATGTATTTATGGCGAAAGTGGTGCCCAAATTTCCGAGCCACACTTGAATGCATCACAGTGTATTACGGTGAAAGTTGTCTGACGGGCTGCCAGCTGTATCGGTTCAGGTAAAACACAAAACCACGGTTGAGGACATTAAAGAACAGCTTTTTTTTATTGCCAAGGCAAATTTGAACTTGAAATGTTTCCTTTCACATTCTTGCTCCGCTCCCCATAGCTTATAGAAAGGCAGTATGCAGAGAAATTAAACCGGTCATGCTTCTGTTTCCTATAACGTCCATTTCAGACCAGAGGCTAAATATTTCAATCAGCTCAGGCATTTAAGAGTCCTGTACATACCGCATTGTCACCTGACTAGAAGGAAATAATCATCGGTTGTTCACATCGGACCAGTTTTGCTCATCGGACCGATACCGATATACATTAAAATATGACTAACATCGGCCAATACCGATATGATTGCCGATATATTGTGCATCCCTAGTCGATATACAGTATCTATTAATGGTGTAGCAATTGAAGGAAGTATTGTGGTTACTGAGGATATGGTGAAGTGGGAGCAGGTAAATAGAAAACAGGATGGACCCACAAATTGAACCATTACCACCTCCACAGGTAAAGGTAAAAAAGAAGACTTTCCTCTTTTGCCGGAGAATTTTCTATATTATGATGCAATTAAAATATCATGGTCCAAGGCTGTCCAACTTTCTCTAAACTCTTACATTAAAGTTGAAGCTTCTAGAAAGTTGCTAGGTTTTAAGGGATCTATAGCTAGGTTTAAGTGATAACTTTGGTCTTTTTTTCTTTTTTTTTACTTAGTTTTTATTTCAGTATCAGCAACATTATACAATATTGTACACAACTTTGTCTACTGTTTTTTTTTCTTAATTTACAACTGTACCCAGTGTTGATGCATATTTCTCAAAAGGAGAAGTGTGTGTGTGTGTGTGTGTGTGTGTGTGTGTGTGTGTGTGTGTGTGTGTGTGTGTGTGTGTGTGTGTGTGTGTGTGAGGGGTATGTTAAAGCTGTGGGCAGGCAGCGGTTCCCCTTCCCTTCCTTTCTTCCAGCTACACTTCATGCCTCGCAAGCTCTTCAACACACCCTCACTTTGTACAGTTACACTATGT
>CABFOS010023317.1:6136-17627 GCA_900660315.1 Diretmoides pauciradiatus | reverse complement strand
GGGGAGAGTATTGGCTGGATGGAGGGCTGGGAGGAGTAGAGCTGCTACAGAGACAGCCTCAGCTCTTATGTAACACACACACACTCTCTAAGTGCTGGTTTTTGAATAAGCTTGCTAGCCTTCTGGCAGTGTGTGTGTGTGTGTGTGTGTTTGTGTGTGTTTGTGTGTGTGTGTGTGTGCTAAGTATGCAAGTGTGTTTTTATGTTAATTTGTGTACACTATGTGTCTACTGACTACGTGACAGCAGTGGTGTCACTAGTTGCTGCTCTTCTATCAGATACATACTGTACCCTAAACAACAATCCGGAGTGTGTGTTATGTAACACACACGTTACGTCGTCAAGTCTATGACGACGCAAATAAATTTAAATTATTTCTGTCAAGTTATGGAGGTCAGTAGCTAATCTTTGACAGAGTTATGTACTGCTGCATAGGTAGCGACAGGTGCACAGTGTGATCCAGGCCTCTGTTAAATGGTATAACTATTCATTACAGGTTTGGTTTTGGTTTTTGCTTCTTTCGCTTTTTGTCTTTGAAGTGAAGTCATGACTCAAATTGATTGACTGAGCTTTTGATATACAGGGAAAGACAGCATGTAACAACTAAACAAGGAATAAACACATGTCAAAGCTGTAGAGGCTTAGTTTACATTGGTAATATTTGTACTTTTTCAAGTATTTTGAGTTATGACATGTTATGAGAGTTACAAAAGGATTGTTTTTAGTAAATAGTCAAACTTTTCAAGATTCTATGTGAATATTGTCAATAAATATATTTATATATGGCTATATATGTGGTTGTATTACAGTAGATATGAGATTCAATATTTTCCATGCTTATATCCTACATTATAATAATAATAATACATTCCATTTATATAGCACTTTTCTAGGTAGGCAAAGATGCTTTACACACAAAATAAAATCATTTAATAGGTAGATAAAATAAAATAAATGAAAACACTAAAAGTAGGTAAAAACTAGAGGAGGGAGGGTGAGGGAGAAGAGAGAGGGAATGGGTTTAACAGGTAAAAGTAAGCTTAAAGAGGTGGTTTTGAGGGCCTGCTTGAAGGATGGTAGGGTGGTTGCTTGACAGATGGAGATGGAGAGGGCGTTCCAGAGGGAGGGTGCAGCAACTGAGAAAGCCCTGTCGCCCCAGGTCCGGACCTTAGTCCTGGGGGTCCTGGGTGGAAGGGGTGACAATGGAGCCATCAATGGTGAGTGCGAAGGATTGAGCGGAGTGGGTGAGGGAGTTTGGGCCGATGATAAGAATTTCAGGTTTGTTGTAGTTGAGTTTAAGAAAGTTCTGTTGCATCCCTGATTATCTCCGCCCAAGGACGAAGTCTGCATTGCCTTGCAGCCCAATGAAGAGCTATTACATTTTGGAGTGGATCTGAATCTGAATCGCATAAACAGGCG
Organism: Diretmoides pauciradiatus; assembly: GCA_900660315.1. Lineage (NCBI taxonomy): Eukaryota > Metazoa > Chordata > Actinopteri > Trachichthyiformes > Diretmidae > Diretmoides > Diretmoides pauciradiatus. The sequence continues at coordinate 16,209 of CABFOS010023317.1, read as the reverse complement.
ACATGCATCCTGGGAAGAGGTCTGCGCTCTCCAAGGTCACCTTTCTAGTTTTATATCTGTAAGGCAGGTGGTGAGGGTGGAGTGGGTGGCTGAGGTGATGGTCTTGGAGGAGAGGTAAAGTTGTGTGTCATCGGCGTAGCAGTGAAAATGGAGGCCATGGCGACGGATTTGACCAAGGGGAAGGATATAAAGGATGAAGAGGAGGGGACCAAGCACTGAACCTTGGGGGACACCATGAGTAACTGTGGCAGTGGATGATTTGCAGTAGTTTATGGAGATGTATTGATGTCTGTCAGAGTGATATGAGGTGAACAAAGAGAGGGTGGTGCCGGTGATGCCGGTGGAGTGCTGGAGGCGTGAGAGAAGAATGGAGTGGTTGATGGTATCAGGTCGAGGAGGATGAGGTTGAGGATGGTGATGTCTTCTGAACAATTGTATCAACACTTCGTTTTTTACCATGAAATAAGCCTTGCTTGTAATGCCTAAAACTGAAAAGGATGTGGTATGTTTCATATAGTAACATGACTGATGACACTCCTGGAAATATGGAGGATGCATCAAACCCATTCATGTTAACACTTCACTCAGATGATTGTGTCACTGCCAAATCAAATTTGTAGATGACTCCACAGTATTGACACTGCTAAGAGAAGGTGAGAACCATGGACATTATGTGGGCATGGTGGTGAAGAAGCAGTATACTTTTTTCTCTCTCAACACACACGAGATCTGAACAGCCTCTGCTTTGGCCACTACCCATAGCACAGACATCAAACAGGTTAGCACACAAGCAACTAGGAGTCTGGGTTGACTCAACCATGTCCTGGAGCAATAATGTGGAATATATTAGAGGAGAATCTAGTTTTTGTGTACTTTACTTTCTGGCCAAGTAAGAACATCCTGACCCTATTTTTCTCTTCCATCCGGAACATCATGTTGAATGGGTGTAAGATTTCTATCAGTGCATGTGAAAGCACAAACCGCCCAAATACCTAGAAAGTCTGCTCCATGGATGGACTGGAGAAGGCTTTCCATAACTAAATGAATACAATACATACTGTAGTCTTGCAGATTGTACAGTCAATGATCCATCCTATTCATTCATTCACATTCCACACACACACGCCTTCCCATACAGAGGCATGTTGACATTGAGGGAAGACTTTTACTAACCATCTTCAGCCAATATATTCTTTTTATTATTATTGGACAAGTCACAATACAGTGCAATTTTACCTTTGTTTAAAATAGATAGCAAAAATTCAATTCTACAGCTAGGAAGAGCATTCAGGTGTGACTCTGCCCACTCCCAATGCCTTAGTGGCCAACAGCATGGGCATTATCATCCAATAGTACAGGCAGCAAAGTCTCTAATTAAAACTCGCCACCTCACTTTAAGATAAGATAAGATAAGATAATCCGGAGACAATAAAGTCACATTAACGAGAGAAACAGCGTCATCTCACACATAGCGTACATTTAACATACAGTGCTCAGTAATATTCAGTGCCCCATGGAAAGGAAATATAACCCCTCTTCCCAAGAACTTTGACCTGGCTGACTGGCCTGAAGCGACTCAGGTAGACTGAGCATTCAGGACAATAATGATCAGGAATCAAAAGGCAGTTTTCCTTGGGTGAGTTTGAGAATGGAGGAATGTTGTTTTGTACAACATGTTTGTGGCTGCAAAGGGTGTGATGATCTACTGTACAACCCAATAAATACAATTATGTTGTGGATTCAAAAAGGATAAACAAAATCTAGCCTCACTCCATAAGTCGGTTCTCTCAGTCTTTTGTGTTACCTAACCTATTTGTTTGTATTCACTAACACACTTACCCTTCCCACCCTGAGGGCTGCCATAACCAGCTCATCATGCCCAGCCAGCACACAACTCTGGGCCCTGGATGAATTCATTCTGAAGCCACCGAAACCCCGAAGTCTCCCTCCCTTACTCATTCTTTCCCAGAAAATTTGTTGGCTAGGCTGCAACCCTGGATTACCTCGAAAACAAACAAACAAAGTCCTTGGAGAAATCTGCGGGCATGTTTTTGTCCTGCTTTTCATTTAGACAACAAGAACCCTTCTGTCCTAAAAGGAGAGCAAGCAGCCCATCATTATGTAAGACAGGGAAATGTGATGCATCTGCTGATATGTTTTAAATCCAGGCTGGACCATACATGTTTCTTCAACAAAGCACACTTGTCCCTGTACCATGCCAGGGAAGGAGAAAAACACCTAACTGAAATTTGGTAACAAGCAGCCTCTTCCGTATTTAGTGCCTCCTCTGTATTTCAGCGATAATAACCTGCCCTGCCTATCAAGTTCACTGGCAGGCTGTTGCCTTTGATGTTTTTTTTTCTACTAGAATAATCTGACGTAAAATTCAAAATAGGAATACTGAATTGTTAGGAGTCAGAGTTATCAAAGCTTTTTAGTCAATATACTGAGTCAACTCACTGAAATAATCCCACAAAGAAAGGCAGGTAGTCAAATGGCTTAAGTGGAGGGAGCAGCAGAGAGAAGCTGCTGTACAGGTAGCTCCAAAAGGCTAATGCTAATGAAATGAGGCGTCCAAGTGTCTTTTACTGCCCCCTTTCCACCAGCCATGCATGACCCAGTTAAGAACTCAGTTGGAATGTTAGGAGGCCCGGTGCTCTGGGCGTTATTTACCCAGGCAGGGAGGCAGGCGGCCTCTTATGTAACAGGAGTCATGTGAGTGCCTTTGTGTACACTGTGGGAAGTCAGGCCTTGTCAGGTAGCGACACTATGCAAATAGGAGGCCATTATACAACAGGCCTGTTTATGCAAGAAAATGCACAAGAGCACGCACACACACACACCCTCATAAGCAGCAAATGCACTTGCATGCATGGTCACAACACAAGCATGCACGCACACTAGCACACAGATGCACACGCAAACACACACACACTGCTAGGATAATGTAGTTGCCCTGCAATCAGAGCAGCTGCCCTCCGCTCTCAACCTTGCTGTGAGGTTAGCAAAAGAGTTGCGTTGCCATAGCAACCCCTGGCTGGCTGTGGGGAGGCGATGACGTGCTTGGCTGTAGAGCTTGGACCTCTCCCAGAAGACTACTGTTCCTCTTCCTCACTGATTTCCCTTCCTACTCTCCCTCTATGGTCTCACAACTCACTTTCCTTTTTTCTGGGATGCAACTCAAAATGTCAGTGAGTTCAAACACCTCAGGATAGTTTCTGCACTGCATTCTGAAGGCTAGTTTTCAAAATGTGCCCAAAGCAGCAATACTGCAAGTGAATATTTCTACACAAACACTGCAGGGGAATAGCCTAAATTCTTCACACCATAGCTAGCTTTGAACGCCTGAGATAATATCTACTTGTTCAGATTCTGCTCATGCCTTTATGAAGGGAGTGCTTTTACTGATTCATTTGTAGGCTGTACATGTGAGTGCGGCTCCCTATTAACACTTTCCCAATCTCGGAACTGCCACTGGTTTTGGGTTATGTGGTCCAGTCAGCGGATCCGAAGAACGACTTCCTCTTCCGGCCGCCGATCATTTACGGTCATTTTTTATAACAAACATTTGCCATACCCTGTCGGCAAGCAAGCTAACACATCACGTTTGTCAAGTAAATACGAAAACACGAAAAAAGATGCGCGGATAGCGACTTCCTCTTCCGGGGACCGGTCATCCGCCGACCATTTTTCAGTGCGATTGTTTTGTTTAATGTATTTGCTTGACAAACGCGATGCATTAGCTTGCTTGCTGACAGGATATGGCAAAAGTTTGATACAAAAAATAACCGGAAAAGGACATCGTTATCTGGATATCCTGGCTAAACCGGATAACCGAAAACTAGTGGCCGTCAATCCCAGAGGCTTAGACAGTCGTCAGTCCGATTGAGCCTCTGGGTTCCCAGATTGACACTTTACAACCATCCTTTCCTGCAGTGTGTACTTGATGTGTGCTTGATGTGTGCTCTTGAGCCCAGAGCCACCACCTACCTGGGTGACTGTGTTCCCACCCTCCAATAGGGCAATGGCCAATAGGATGCTCTCCTGAAAGATCCGGTCGCTGGTAGCATTCATGATGAGGTCGATGACTAGGTCAGAAGCCCCTTCTTTGTCCAGGTGGCACTGGACCTCTGCCAGGCTCAGCTCCGCTCGACCTCCAACCCCAGCGCTGACAACTTTAAATCACACAGCAGTGCAGGAAACAAGATGTTAAGAAATGATGTCAAGCAATAAATTATCATCATCTACATTAGTACTCATGTATCGTCGTATGCATCATCTACATTAGTACTCATGCACTCATCCTCCAACTGCATGAGAGAAAGATGAGGCTACAGTAGCTAGGCCACAATCTGTTATCATATTTGATTATTAAATGCATAATTTAGGAGTTTGGTGAGTTCCATCATATTATATATGCCGTTTGGTGGATGCTTTTTATCCAGTTGCCTTACAGAACCATCAGTGCATACATATTTCATATGTGTGGACACAGTGGGAATGAAACCCTTAACTCAGGCAGTTATTCATTATACTCTCTCTATATATATCAGACTGCAGTTGAATTATCCAAAAACTATATCCCACCCCACCCCCAGAATCATTTCCCTTGTAATTGAGTCACCCTCTCATACAGAGCTAGATTAGATGAGAACTGGCAGAGAATTTTACTTTATCCAGGTGGAAGTATTCCCACTACTTTGATTCTAAAAATTGACAAAGACATTGGACATATTTTTTTATTCTGACTCGACCGAAGGGCCCGAGTCGTTCAAACCATGCCCCTTCGAAACGTTCGAAACTGATGGACCACACCCATTTTCGAACCTGACCTTCATTTTTGATCTCACCTAAAAACCTGTAAATATTCGTGACTGTAGCTCGCACAGTTGTGACGCTAGCGTGGTGACAAAATGATCACAGACACACCAACTGAAAACAATACCAGCATCGCTGTCGCAGATGGTAATTACTACTCTCAGGGAGTAATAAGTAACAACATTACTTTTGTTATTACTTCTGAAATTGCTTATACTTCTAGTATAGCCCAGACCTGGTTTACACACATTCTATTATGTTAAGAACCTCAGGGATCATTCCTCATCACATTTGACTAACAATTATATGGTATATATCTCTAAGCATCCTCCTACTGCTGCTGCTGGCTCCAACAGCCACCCAGGGAGGCAGGGGTGAGGTAACAGACCCCATCGGAGCCGTCTCTGGCTGGGTGAGCCGGTGCATCAACAATCCATCCCAGTCTGGATGGAGTATGGCTCTGTGGTCGCCTGGCAACAACACGGCCTATGTTAGGCTGAGGAGAGAATCTGTATGCTCAGCAACAGAGCGAGGGTCCAAGGGCTTGAAGCCGGAAAAGGACGGAGCTGTGAATAAGAACTTTTTTTCTTTACCCTCTAAAGCACTAAAAATGAACGATGAGTCATATCTGTGATTAGAGCCAGGGAGCGACTCATTGGCATGAATAAATGTCAGTTATGAACAACCCATTCGATTTGTGAATGTCAGTGTGGATTGAGCTAAAAGAGAGACACGGGCGGAGACGCATTTAGTTTTTAACAACGCACGTCTACACACTGGGACACTTTCTATACATATACATGACCTTTTGTAGACGTGTTAATGTGACTATGACGTACATTTGCATATAATGTACATTGCCGTAAATTCACAAATCTGCTCTCTTCAGATTCCCATATCCCTCTAATTATTATACTGCATATATACAGTAGTTACTTTTATAATGGCTCTACCTATTTCATACTGCATACACAGATAGTTTAATACTACATCATATTTGTTATATTTTTCATATTGTAGTTGTTCTGCACTCATTTATTCTTCGATTGGTTAAATCCTACTGCTACTGTTATTTTGCACTGCTAATAATGCACTTCTAATGTACTTCTGTCGCAATTTTCGGTTTGTATTCTATTTTTCCCATGCTGTATCCCATTGCGTTTTGCTTTTCACACAACATATAGACACACAGACATACAGTAGGTACACACACACACCTGTAGGAGATTTTCCCTGTGCTCCAGAACTGAGGGGACTGCTGCTGAAAGTTGTGAGGCTGTCTCTCCTCTCGCCAGGTTTGAAGTTCCCATAGTATCGATTGACCAGAATCTGTCGAAGGGCTTCTCCCTGTAAAAGATAGTGGATGTTAGATGTCCCAATGCACTTATGATGACAAACGAGTACAGCTGGAACCCCACATCAATGTTATTGAGCCATGTTATTGAGCCTTGAGGTACTGCCTCAGAGAATCAAATAAAAGGTATAAATGACTGCAGATGTACTGAAGATATGTAAATCTAAGTAAATAAAATAAACAATACACTAAAAGACACAAAATAGATTCGGCCTCCCTTATCAGTGCTACTGACAGTTGGCATGATCTATTGTGAACTTTCACCTTTGCTCTTGAGAAGCCTTGGAGCCCGATGAGATGCTCACCTGAGAGTGAGTTAGTGAACTTAGTCAAAACAACACACATCATTGTCTTATTTGACCTTTGCCTTCTGACCTCAGGCATTGCTGAATAGGTCTGTTCAAAGGTTGCGCTGTGCCTCAGAGGGTTGACCCCTCCCATCTCAACACATACTGACACTCACTGGAGTCATCGTTGCTCCCATATTGGTTTGGTGTAAATCAATGTTGCACAACCACGTGTGGTCATCTGCTTGAAGCTACACTCCAGGTACACCTGGTCCAAACATGTCACATGACCTCAAAGAACAGATCAACAATGACACTCTCTCACATGTTACATATCGATACCTTTACCAGTGGCCTGTGAGAGACACCCTGTCAGTGAGTGGCCATGCTGGGGAAGCAGCGTGTCTGTGAATGCAGCAGGACAGCCAGTGGTCAATCATCAATAAGGAGTGGGGCTGGACCGCAATGGACCAAACCAACCTCAGATTGCTCAGTACCTACCCTCCTTTGATCCTCCAGTTGCTTCTGCGGCTGGTTGGGATCAAGCTCCTTAAAGGTGAGGTAAGTTAGCAGAAAGCGATAAAATAAGAATGAAAAAGAAATGAAAATCAAAAGTCGAAAAGGAAAATTGGAAAACAAAATAGGATGTTAATACAGTGTGAATTAGTCACTTTACCAGCATGCAGAGAATTAAGGGGAAATTGCATCATGCAGTTAACAGAGGGAAGTGGTTGTGTCAGGGTAGACGTGGTGTAGGGTCAGTCATGCGAGGCTTCGTGCAGGGGAAAACGTTCTTTCTAGCACGTCAAATACCAAAACATGGTTCAAATTATATAAAAACTATGAAGACTCCACTACCCACTCTTGACATTTTGGGTAATTTCACACAACATACTCTTTGGCTTGTGGTGGTTCCCTCATTTCTTTACAGTCACAGCGGCAAAATAAACCATGCTAATTACATAAGAAAACGACAGGCTGCCAGGGAGGAGAAACACAAGTCATGAGAGTGAACATGAAAAAAAAGCCCTATTCAGGTTACATAATGGAGCCATGCACTACTGACACACTGTAAGCCCTCATGTTCCAAACTGCCATGGAAAAACACCCCCCCTCCACCGCACCCCCGAGACACACACACACACACTATGAGAGAAGGTCAAGAAATAGGACTTTACTAAAAAACCAAAGGGCGCATGAAAGATGAATGGAGGGAGAGAGGGAAGGATGGATCTGTAGCATTGTTCCTCATAGGGAAAAAGATGTGTGTTTTGGTGAGGGGACGTACAGAAGAGGAAACAGGTGGGGACGGGTTTTGACTCTTATCCATCAAGATAAGTGATGTGTAAGACAGAGTATGAGTGTAATGGAATTAAATGTGAAATGGAATGACGCCAGTAGGTAGATATGACAGATCTCTGATCTGCAGTGACCCATATTGCCCTATATTGACCTATATTGGCCCCAGAGGGCCAATATAGGTCTTAAACACACCTCGGCAGGGACTTCAGGCTCGGGTGGAGGTGCCAGCTGATTGGAAATAAAAGGTTGTGGTTAGTTGAGGTTTGAAGATGTCGAATTAGTCATGTTGTTGTTGCCCTTTAGCACTCTAAAGAGCAGCACTCTCCCTGAACACCCTAGCTAACAAACTACAAATCCTTTCCAGACATCTAGATACTGATGCAGCAGTACCATGCCCTACTCTATGATCTGCCTGTCTGCAGCTCGCCAAGATTGTATTTATTGTGCACAACTGCACATCATAAAGCCGGAGATATACTTGCTTTTTAACCATGTGTTCGTGTAGACAACCGGCTGCGTTGTGGACGGAATTGCTCACGTACTGCCTACGCACCTTGCATGTTTACTGGAGGATACCACTAGAGGCCACACCAGAGAACTCAGGCCGTATAGAACTTCCGGATTTGCATGCTGTAATGTAAACAAACATGGCGACACTCGAAGAGGTTGTTATTTTGTTGATACTGAGATCACGGCAGAAAACAACAACAGCAGCGGCATCATAAATGGCATGCCCCTAAACCAAGCACGTTGTGACAACGGTGAGTATGTTTCTCTCGTTCTGCCGATGCGAGAAATGGATGATGAGAAACACCACACGTATTTTGATGATTTGCTCCATCAGCTTAGCCCACTAATTAACCACCACAACACACACTCCACTTTCTTTCTTTTTACCCCATTTTCTCCCCAATTGTACATTTCCAATTCCCCTGCCTAAGCGGTCCCGGTCACTGCTCCGTCCCCCACTGTCGGCCTGGGGAGGGTGTAGACTAGCACATGCCCCTCCGACACATGTGAAGTCACCAGCTGCTTCTTGTACACCAGCCGACGAGGAGTTTCACCGGGAAGGCGTAGCGCGTGCGGAGGAACACGTTATCCTCCCCAGCTCCGCTCCCCACCGACAGGCGCCCCGACCGACCAGTAGGAGGTGCTAGTGGAGCGACCAGGACAAATCCCTGTGTCCGGCTTCCCACCCGCAGGCGCTGCCAATTGCGCATGTAGGGACGCCCAGCCAAGCCGGTAGCAACCCCAAGGATCGAACCTACGACCTCAGGGTTGGTAGGCAGCGTCTTTTACCGCTGGACTACCTGGGCGGCCAGAACGACTTTTTTTATTTCTAAGACAAATTTGAACTTGACATTTTTCCTGCTCACTCCCCATAGCTTCTAGAAAGACAGTAGCAGCTCTCTCTCTCTCTCACCCAGGTGCTCTCAGGTACCGAATTTTGGCACGATTGATTTTAGGTGAATCGGTACTCTGTACTACCGACATAATTCGGTCGGTTCCCTAAAAAGTACCGAACTCGGTACCCAACCCTACAGCTAACTTACTCGTTGGTTTAGATCGGGGGGGGGGTGTACTGATGAGTTGTGTGCTGGAGACGGGTTGAGAGTTGAGGCAGGATTTGGCTCCTTCGCCGCCCTCGCCGCTGCAAGGGGACAGTGGGAGATGGAGGGGAAGTGGAACAAGGCCCGTGATGATGTGAATTTGCAAAGAAATATTGAAACGGCAGCGCAGAATAATCGGCCACACACACACACACACTCTTATTGGGTTATCGCCATCTCTCTACCCTGCAGGAAGTCCTTTGAGAAATATCACCCGAGTGTCACACAAAAAAAATGGAGAAAATGTGTCGGGGAGATGATAGAAATCAGACAGAAATGGAGAAAGAAATCCCATCAGACTCACTCTGAAAGTAGTCCGAAGAAAAGCAGAAATTCAGAGGGACGTCCTTGAAAAACCCTCAACTGTCAATTAGCAGTGAACAGTGCAGATGAGACGGTAGTGAGTCATCAGAAGGGATGCACCATATTATCTATCTATCTATCTATCTATCTATCTATCTATCTATCTATCTATCTATCTATCTATCTATCTATCTATCTATCTATCTATCTATCTATCTATCTATCTATCTATCTATCTATCTATCTATCTATCTATCTATCTATCTATCTATCTATCTATCTATCTATCTATCTATCTATCTATCTATCTATCTATCTATCTATCTATCTATCTATCTATCTATCTATCTATCTATCTATCTATCTATCTATCTATCTATCTATCTATCTATCTATCTA
>CABFOS010023315.1:0-10781 GCA_900660315.1 Diretmoides pauciradiatus | reverse complement strand
TTGTTGTATCTTTCAGATGTGGGGTCGGAAAAGGCTGTATCTTTTATGGTTATCTCGCTACAACCCTTTACTTTTATCTATATGTCTGTCTGTCTATATGTCTGTCTGTATATCTTACTATTGGCTTTACGCAGCAAGTCTTATATAAGGGTGCTGGCAAGCGGTTAGTGTAGGGGTGCGGTAACATGATTTCTCGTTGGGTTTTTTTGTGTTTGTCTGGGCGCAGGTGCTTGCGGTTAGTGTAGGGGTGTGGTAACATGATTTCTCGTTGTTTTTTTTTTTTTTTTTTTTTTTTTTTTTTTTTTTTGTTTTTTTTTTTTGTTTTTTTTTTTTTTTGTGTTTGTCTGGGCGCAGGTGCTTGCCAGCACCTAGATATATGGTAATTTATTTTTTTTACCACTCACTCCACCGTGATCCATTCAGAACAAGTCTGCGACCCACTTTTGGGACCAGCAACCCACCGGTTGAGAAACACTGAGCTAAGTTGACCTTCCAAGATCATGATTACAATGGTAATGATGGTAAATTGCTATTTATATATTTTTATTCATGTTTTGATCTTCTTTGGCATTCACATGTGCTAGTTAGATAACATGCACTATGAAAATTTGCGGTTATTTGGGTCCATTGGTCCAAGTCAACCAATAAGATATTTTTTAGAACGCTGCAGTTTGTCGCAATACCCTGTAGGCACAGTTTGGCACACCACCTGCATGCCTAGAGAACACTTTATGTGAATGCAGGCAATGAGAGTGAGGTCATAAGGTATCCTTAGCCTTGCTCTTTTTATGCACAATATATTTCGGTGCTGCTGTGTCAGGATAGCGGTTTCACAACCCAGAGCAAGAGCAGGTGAGGCCACTGATCTGTGTCATTGGATTATATTAGGTTAATCATTGTTGAGCTTTTTGTATGCTAGGCTTCATCCCTCCCCATCATGGCGCAAGCATTTTGACAGGGGATGCTGTGGTGTTGTGATGCTCCGTGTAATCATCTGCTAAATAATGGACTTTTCAAGCTGTTTAAAGGTAAGCAAGGGAAACGTCTGCACCGTGATACTGAGGAGGTTGCTATGTTTATGCTATGGCTCACACGATGACATAAAACGGGCAGCCACATTCAGTGGTCATTTTAATTCAATTATTGTTGAGTGCATTGAGAGTCTGTTATGTTATTGCCATGGGGATATTACACTAAATACAAAGGTAACCACCACATCCACACAGTAATAGTTTTTTCATCCAAGGACACACTCTGTTGTTTGGTACAAAAGGCTTACTGCAGCTACAAGTTATGACTCATTTCTATGCCTTTTGGTATCATTGAAAACTTAAGACATGACATACGAGTTCAATAGCCTCTTGTAAGACACAGGAAAAGATAGCATTCATAAAATTAACATTAATGTCAGTTTGATTTCCAAATGTATTCCCTATGTCCCAATATTAACGATAGAAATTTTAACAGGATTTATACAGACACTGAATTGCCAATGATTAAAAAATAAAACACTTTTGAGAATAAAAAAAGTATTTTTTTCTTATCAGTGACCTTATTAATATAATAAATAAATGTGAGGCAATTGACGTAGCATGAAATATTCCTATTAGACATGGTAGTAATGAACTATAATGGAACAAACAGAAATTACAGAATCATACCCTTAGTTTTAGTCTTTTTCCTAGCAGGATCCTACACAAGCTGCCTCAAAGTCGATTCTCAGGGCACCTGCCTTTCTGATATGAAGTTGGTCTACAGACGTTCCACACACAATCACATTCAAAAAGATTTGACTAAGTCAGCAAAATGGTGGGCGGGTTAGACCGGTGCACTGCTCAAATTCCTTCAGCAGAGAAGTGTGAATGGATTCTGACAAAGAGAGCTCTCTGTTGAATAGTGTTGGCAGAGTCAATGGGGAAATATTCAGTTTGGGTTGAGAGCAAAATAATCTCCAAAAGGCACGCCCAGATTTCTCAAGAGGGCGCTGAGACTGCCAGGGGAGGGGATATTTACATAAACTTAATCCTCAAATATGCCTGGTAGAAACATGATGTAACAGAATGAATATTTTTCTATTATATACAGTATCTTGTGAAAATAGGTATGACATGCCATCATTTTGTTTCATGCCTTGGTTAAATTTGAGTCTCAAAGAGTTTCTTTTTATTTTACAGATAGGCAGTAGATTCTTCTTTTCAGCACAAACCTGTCATGGTTCATCATTTTTCAGAAACTGCTCACTATTCAGTTCTACAACAACCTTGAGTGTTTTCTTCAGCAGCCAGAATATCCTCTATGATTAAAGCAGTAATGTAAGAGAAGCTAATCGAGTGCTATTAAGCAGTGATGGTACAGTAGCAATACTCTACTCATCACACGTTTCCACACTGCTAGTCCTACAGCTCTCAACCTTTTCCCTACTGCCCTCCTTTGAAATCTCACAGGATGCCCTGGTGCAGCTAGAGCTAAATTGGTTTGCAGCTTTCTGTTCCTCTATGAAGAAGACAGGGTCTAATCAGAGTTAACCAGCAGAGACTGAAGCTCACTTCATCTAACATTCGCCCATGCATGCACACACGCATATACACTGTATATATGGCAAACCCATTCATGTTAAGACTATAATGTAAGAATGAATCTTAAGGATTAGCACGTTAAGAGTTTTGTCCATCAAGATAACTGTACTTAAACATCATGGAATATTTGATACAGATTTCCTACACCCCTGGCCTCTTCCACATGAGCAGGATTGATGTTATGAAGAAAAAAAGGCTGTCTGAGATATAATGTTTCAGTATCTGGCTGGAGGGAATCCTTCTTGTCTCTGTGGTTATGAAACCCTACACCATACATGAGCAGTAACACCCCATGGCCATCGCCTGAGTGCCTCTTTATACCACTAGCAGCAAATACAGCATCAAGTAGCGCCATGGTGTCGTAATGGTGTAATGATGATAAGATGTGCATGTTGGTAACGGTAATTAAATGCTAATGATGTCAAATTGGATTTTCATCACAGGCAATATGGGAAGAAAATGATCATTTAGACACCAAACAAACCAATCTGATCCCGACAGTGATTACAATCAACAACAAATATGTTGGTATCGTGCTACGTTGCTCATTTTAATGGCAAAATCTGGTTAATGTGATGAGATTCTGACAAACAGCAGATGTATATAATAGACTTATAGACCAAACAACAGGGAGCTCATCCCACACATCATATGAGGGGAATTAGATTCAGTTGCTTAGACTGAGAATACTAGAGATGTGATGAACACCTTTCAGCGATCCAGGCACAGGTATAAAATCCAGTCGATGAACCAAAAAAAAAACCCACCAGTGAAGTACTGATATTTTGCTTTAATTTTACTTAACCAGAAGTAAAATTACTGGTACTGTATAAGAATATACTTAAGTCAAATTTAAAAGTAGCTCAGTTAAAATGTACATTTATGTTACTTTAAACAGATGCTTTTATAATCCTTCCCATGCAGAAAGAAAGAGAAGACAGGGTTCAAAATGTCATATCAAGTGTTTTTATATGCTGAAAATGTGCATTTCCATTGTTCAATATTGTTACTATGGTTCTTCTGCTATTAGCTAGCATTAGTAAAGCTAGCGAACTAGCACGTGTTTGTAGGTTTGAACAATTTACAATTGTCCAATATGAATCGAAACATATAAAAGTAAAATGATTGACTTCAAAAAAGTACAAGTACACAAAAAAGCGAATCAATCACAGTAAATAAATGCATTACTGTACTTTCACCCTTGCCATTGGTGTAACCAGATCAACACTTATATTTGTAGAAATTTATTATTGTATGTATGCTTTCCAATGATAATGAATGAAGTTGGTTTGAAAAGTTGGGTAAACTTATTTCACAATAAAAACATGAGTGGAGTGAGTGGAAGTGGATTTACCTTCCTGCTCCATTTACTGTGGCGTTGAGAAGAGATGGGATCTGCATTGAATCTGATCTGCATTTGTGTATGTCTTTGGAAATCATGCATCAATCACTGGAATATAATTGTCATAACAAGTTGACATGCAAACTGCACCAGCCTGATAAACAATGTGTTGCATACAGTAAAAATAAAGGGGGTAAACATATGTAAAGGAGCTGTCAACGCCGACTCTCATCTGTTTGACAGCCTGACATTACATTTATGTGTTTGTTCAGGTTGTGCTACTGTTAGTCATGTTCTCACTGCCAGGTGATAAATATTGCAGGTGTGAAGGCAGTTGGGAGTTGTCAGACATCTTCCTCAGTACAAGGATGAGCTGCATCATTGTTCCTGTTTAACTGCACAGTGATACTCAGATGAAGAGCTCAACAACAGGCTGGCTACCTGCAGGATCTGACATAGGCTGTTTTCACATTCCACACACACACACACACACACACACACACACACACACACACACACACACACACACTATTATATAACACAGATCTGGTGTTTAATCACAGATCTAATCAGTGTGAAAAGCAAAAAGCTGCATGGAGTTGCATTCAATTCCGATCTAGACCATGTGAATATGTGGAGTTTCGACCTATATGCCACTTGTACTGTACTTGAATGCTCAAATTGGAGTTTATCATTGTTGCCATGATAATAAGTAAATCTTATGTCATTCACCTGAGACAGCTATCCTAATTTTGTCAACCACACAACAATGGAAATGACTTAGGGAGACGCCTCAAGTTAGTCAAAACTCAAAGATGCATACCATGACTGAAACGCATTGAAACAAAAATGGATGTGATGTTTATTGTTATCGTCACTCACGTATGTCTTTTTGTCATCGCTGCAGTTGATATCGGTATCAGATATGGGTTAAATACTTGAATAACAGTAAGGTTAATATGTATGTAAGAGTAGATGTAGACATGCATGCCCCCCCACGCGTCACATCTAAGTAAGTAATGTGTCACAAACCTGGGTTTGCTTGGTCAGATCAAAAACTGAGTAAATGCTGCATTGCTCTCAGTTAAGGCGTGGCTTGGTTTTGTTCTGGATTCTCGTGTGGGAATTAAAATGCCTTTGTGCATCTTAAAATTCAGCACATGCAGCAGAATCATGAAATGTCAATCAGTTGTTTGTTGTCAGACACATCTGTTTCTCTCTACTTATCTAAAAACCTTTCTGGGTCTTATCTTAACTTGCATTTAGATACAGCGTGGTTCAATCAACCACCACATCCTGTCAGCTCATTCTGTTCCCTGCTTTGTTGGGACATTTCCAGACCAGATACCACAAATATTGATCCTCTTTGTTCAAAGGTAGAGCTGAGGGATTTCATTGAGACAGGTTGCCATAGAAATTGTTGGTTAAAGGCAAATTCCTTTCCTCGGTCTGCTGACATAGAAAAAAGGTACTGTGTCCCTTGCTCTCATTCAACCCTCAATTAGAGAAAAAAAAGCTTTTATTTGCCTGTAATGACTGACCCATTATCTAAGGGGAAATGGGGAAACTTGCATGTGGGGTCAAAAGGACGAGTCAGATCCCATCAACATCACTATCATTAATGGAATGCAGCTGTTGTATCTCCAGGTGTAAGTGTGTGGCCTTCACTTGTGCTTCCTTTTAAACTACCGATGAGCAACCAACTGGTGTGGAATTAGAAACTGAGATGTCATCAGAGTAATTTCAGGAGAGCTAGTCTTCTACTATATGTTGTGGATAGAAGTGTTTTCATCTTGCTCCCACAGCGTTAATTATTACTGTAGATAAATGTTTTTTGGACTGAGATGAGAAAAACGAATCGTCTCAAGGTATCTCATTTCCATTTGTATTCATGGTTTGTCCAATGAAATGAACTATTTTGCAATGCAATGTAAACAACCAAATCCCACATCAAAGCCTCAGATGAAAGTGATTTGAAAGATCCATTGAGTTGACACAGTTTGGAGGTTTTATAATGTAGATTTGCTACTAGTTAGATTGATGATTCTGACGTTTTTCCACGGTGGAGACCTAGATATGTCAAATAGACATGATCCATTGAAGAAAAGACCTATTTTTTTCTGACTGGGTGGCATTAGGAGTCGTGCACGGTAACATGGGCATTTCTTCTTTGTTGGTGCTCTGCAGAACTGCCTGTCACATTGTGTCAGCATGATGATGAGTCTTTTGTGTTTTTCTGGGAGGGCTGAGAATGGTCCACATTCCTCAACTGTATGTAATGTACAGCGGGTGTGCATAGGGTTACAGGGAAATGTAATTTATGATGTACTGTACGACACAGACTGGTTTGTCTTTCTTCAAGTTTGCATGCTTCAGTAGTCATGGAATGAAACTGTAAAAATACAACAGACCATCTACTATCTGTTCATGAAGGTCTCTTATATATATATATAACAGAGAGTTCTTCTTATGATCTCTTGCACTCTTCAAACAATCAAATCTTCCATTTTAGTGTTTCACCATGTTTGAAAAGCTTTCCCCCGAATGCACTCAATCACAAAACATAGTACAATCACAACCCAGCGGAAAGCAATTTTTCATCCATTTTTCATCAAGCACTCTACAGTATGTCTCTCCACTGGATCAAGATGAGGTCTCTTTTAATCAAAAGGGCAGGAGAAACAGAGGAGTGGGAGCTCTATGAGTAACATGGTTCATCTTGCTGAGTGTAGCCAAGATGCTCTATAGATGGGGGGGGAAATACAGACTCATGAATTCAACATCCATTCCGAGATGGAACCCGCGGTCCAATTTCAAAGCTGTCTTTTCCACTTCCCGTCTAACTTAATTTGTTAGAAAAACGCATAGAAATATTAAATAGTCCTATAGATCAACATTCCTCCTGTTCCTTCCTTAACTTAGCGATGCAACCTGACCTGTTAGTTTGATCTGAATGTTTTCATACAAAACAACCACTAATACCATCAGTCACAGGGGGATGAAGGTTTCCCCAGCCCCTCCCATTGGCACAAATATAATTGCCTGCTTAAATGCAAAACCACCACTGACATTTTTTGGAGGTCATCGGTTAAATCTTACGCACACAGTCGCCGTAATGGGTTCATTAAGTCAGGGATTACATGCAGACAAAGACTATCGATTCATTAATCCCATAACACCTCAGTCCCCTTTCTGGCAACAGAGCATGCATTATGGATTGGAGATACCTGACCATGCACATCGTTGCCTTGCTGACTGTCTACATGCCATTCATTTCCAATTTCCATCCATCCACTGAAGTGAGAGTTGTTGTTTATGTTTGGTTCAAGAGATCACACTTTTGTTCTGTTTCATTAGAGTTCTCAGCACAGTAACATTCACGTGTGATTCGGACCTCGCTCTAATTAACTTCTCCGACATACATGACTATATCTCAGCGCTGCCTTAACAATCAGGATATGGTACATAGCATTCTGCACTCTAGGAATTTATTTTACAGTGCATCATGTTTGATATTCACACAGCAGAGTGACAATTATAGCATGGAAATCAACAGCATCCTTCCACATGATCTATCCACTGTGTGCAAACAGACTGGCTGCTCAACTGTGAATTTCCTGACAGTGATATGGCTGTGACATTTTCCAAAGGCCCATAAATGTTTTATGGATTCCCTACTGGAATCTTAATATGTTGTTACCGTAACACCCTGCACCACATCAGTGAATTATATTGATGGTGTGCAAACATTCACAACTGATGGATGGCGATGAAATGTTTGATGAGCAACAATTTCCAGCAAGGTGTATAGTTTACGCCTAAAATGTCTTGAGTTAAAGGATATTTCCTAAATGCTGTATATCCATTTGAAGAAAATGATCATCACTTGAAGTTCATCATTTAATATCTCTGATAATATGCTTTATTATCAATTTGTAAACCTCATTCTGTAGTGGTTATCCGCAAGATCCAGATCTTCTGAGAGATCACTTGTCAACTGTGTCCCATAATGCAACATCTTTTCCTTGAATTTTCTGTTGATGAAGTTTCTGAGCGCTCTTTTCTTTCTCTGTTATTTTTTTTGCAAACAAACTGGAAACATAAAATGCATCGCTGGATGTTTCACAGTAAAGCCTAGCCAAAATCGAGTGTTTAGAACAGTAATGAATTTGCTATTGTGTTATATCTATCAGCGATAGACAGTAGCAAAATTATACCATAGTTTAGTTTACCACATAGTTTACCACACTAACTGTGCTATCGATCAAATGGTGACTATCTCATCTATCTTTCATGCTGAAGTGCCTCTTGTTTGTTCCATTGCAATGTATTTAAAATGCCCATTCGAGGCACTGGCATGTCAACAGTGTGATTCATGGTCCCACAGAGAACAATAAGAACATCCTCTAAGAGCAAAAGGAAATGACCCTTGAGGAAGACAGCAAATGGCCTGTTTCCATCAGAGGCCCAGTAATGACATCACTCACCAGACTATCGCTATGACAACTGCAACTAACTCTTCATTCAAGCAGTCACAGTACGGTAATCTAGTAATCTATGACTTTTGTCAACCTCTATCGGTGACCAAGGAATCGCAACAACATGGACATGGACAGTCTCTGGCACAGCATACGGTGGCTTGTAACTGACAGAAATATAAGTCAGTTTAATTGGCTAATTAGAGCCATCCAACGAAATATCTAGTGAAGAGCTAATATATCCCCATACAAAATATTGTAATAATAATAATAATAATAATAATAATAATAATAACTAATAACTATAATAACAACAGTAATGCTCTGTCATTTGATTTTTTGTTTGAGAACAAAATGTGTGGCGACGGTTGCTCACTCGTAGCGCCGTCCTCCATCACTGAGCAGCTGAAAAAGAGTGAGCTTTGAACAGCAGATATCTCAGCAGCAGGCAAAATAATTGTTGCATCATGGGTATTGATCACCAACCCTATCAACCCCCTGCAGATATAATAGGGTCATGTTTTCATAGAGCTGTAGCAAGTCGCCCAGAAAACGCACTGCTCAGTCACAAGAGCCAAACACAGCCACATGTGGAAGTTCTTCAGTTATCTGACCTCTGTAATGAAAGTTATCGCCATTGTGTAATCACATATTGCTACGTTTTTGTTTTCATTTTTTTCTTTCTCTTCAGCAGCAGTCATCACAACGACCGTTGACGTGATGTGGAGTGTCAAATTGAACACTGTGAAGAAGCGATGGTATCGCTGTAAGCGGTGGGGCAGCTGTTGCCTGCAGTCTTTTCCAAGGTACCGGCGGACTGAGACCATGCATGTGTGTAACTCTCCATTATCTCTGAGTCCAGCCATCCAGTGGGAGATATCTCTATCACCAGTGGAGCTCTTATCTGCATATTCCCTCTCCATTACTGGCAGGAAGAGGAAACATATCTACACTTGTTACATTATTAGCCAATTAGCCGTGTTGTTGTCCTCACTCAAAGACTCACTTGCAGGCATCCTCTAGGACGCATTGATCTCAAGAAGCAATGCAAGATATATTTCTGCTCAAGGTCCCAAAGCAGGCTGGGGTTCTGGGGCTCATGGGAAATTATACTGGGCTGTCTATGTGCAATGAGATAATATATAGCGCTCCAGACAGCGGTGAGGTGAATTCTGAAATATTCATGTCTACCTCTCATAATGCAAACCAAATAACCTCTGCCCCGGGAAGCTTTTGTTTGTGTCTGCAGCCTGCGGCCCATTCATATTGTTGCTGTGGAATATACACTAACTTAAAAGGGGCAATAAGAACATTTTTATTAGTGTTAGTTTTATTTATTAGTGTTTTCTTTTGTTTTGTTTTGTGATTGTTCTTTTTCTGAAAAATACTTTGTGGAATGATTTGTCTGATGCTGATTATCAATTAAAAACAAAATTGCAAAGAAAAAAAGATTTTTTTTCATTGTGTCACAGCACAAAATGACCATACTGTATCTGCATGGGCTGATAGGGTTGTTAATCATTGCCAATGACTCAATGATTACTTGGCCAGGTGCGGAAATTTCTGGATTTCATAAACTCACTTTCTGGACCGTACTCTGCTTCAAACAAAAACTCACCCCAACTCCCCATTTACTGACATTTTCAACAGTGATAGAGGATGGGGCTTTGAGCGCGTGGCACGACATTTCAGCTACAAAGGCTAAAAGGCGTTTTGCATCATAATATACTTCCTCTTCACTAGACGGGGGCTCCCAGACATAAGTGCTATCAGTATTGTTGCAATTCCTACAGGACGCCAATAGAAATTGAAAAAGGTCCTAGTTAATGCCCCCTTAACTCTGGCCTCTTAGCTGTGTGCATGTGAACATCTTACATTCATTATAGGTTGAATTCTATGTAGTGACAAGGTAGAATTATTTCACTGACTTAAGCATTACACATGGGGTTGTGAAACTAAATACTGTAACTGGCACAAGAGAAGACAGACCATTTATGTGATGTCGATTCAAAATAGAGTTTAACTTCTTATTAACAGCCAGTTGTGAAACAGCTATGACTCATTTTTCTGTATGCTTGCAGGAAAGCCTACTAAAGAAAAACGAGCCATTAGCTTTCTTTTGAGATCTTTTCTCTCTCATCTGTCCTTTGTAGCAGTTGAGGGCAGTATTCATGTACTCCCCTAGGTCCTTCTGAAGTAACTAATAAACAATGAATGCACAGTAATAAATAATACTTTGGTTAAGCTCTGAGTTTAAACTGCTGCCGTTTGGCCGAGACTCCACTGTGCCCCCTCTGCACGAGAGCTGGAACGCTGGAGCATATCCTTAGCGGCTGCCCGAGGGCACTGGGCGATGGGCGTTACCGCTGGCGTCATGACCAAGTG
>CABFOS010023283.1:3374-15894 GCA_900660315.1 Diretmoides pauciradiatus | reverse complement strand
AAAAAGTTTATTTTCGAACTGTTTTTTGTATTTTTTAAATATATTTTCTATTTTTCTTTCTTAATTGTTCGAAATAAACTTTTTCATTCATTCATTCATTCATTCATTCATTCATTCATACTATACTATACTATGATAGTATACTAAGATAAGATGCTACATTATGGCAACTCAACTGTATAGCTTGGAAGCATCTGGATTGGTCAAAAGCTTTTGACACGGCGGTGACTGACCAATCAAACACCAGTGGGCGGGGCTACAGATGTAACTCATTTCTGTAGCCCCGCCCCATCCTTCAACCTGAACTAAGCGACACACGCACAGCTTTTGCATGTGGGTGTTGGATTAAGATGTTAAGACTAGCATTGGGGCGATCGACGTCAACAAGTAGCTGTTGTGTGGACCCTGCTCGCCTGTTAAGTATAGCTTTTTTGGGTTCGGAAAGTCCGCTGCATAGGCCAGAGTGCTGCATCAGGGGCTTCACACAAACTACCCACCCACCACCAAGTAACAGGTCCCTGCTCCTTCATCCCTGGTCAGCCCTCTACAGCTTCAGGTAAAGTAGCCAGATTGTCTTGTTGTCGCAATAACATTAACATACAAACTAATGTTGCGATAGCTGGCCATGTAATATCTTACTGGTAGTATGACATGTCAACTTTTAGAATTGGTTTGACTTTTACTTCCACCAAAACAAGCAGTGGAACAGTGTGAAACCAGTGATGTATGTTAGAATTGCATTAAACTAAATTCCGCTTGGTGGATTATATGTATGCCGAATTAAAAACTGCCTCGAACGGATTCAGAAAAGGTAATGTGTTGGCTCTTATGAGTTATGTACCTTTGGTGATAAGTAAGGCCACATTAAATTGGCATGTTTTTGAATGGAGTTTGGTACTGTGTTCCATACAAGCTAACTGACAGATACACGATAGCTAGCTAGTAGCTACTGTACATCTGCATGGCAGTGCTAGCTAGCTGGCGTTATGATAGCTACATGTACTGCAGTTTAATGGCTAGCTTGCTAGATAAAACTAGGTATTAATAAGCTTCAGGCATTGTGCTAATGTTGCTAACGTTAGCTTACACAACCTAGACTGCCTTTTATGCAACAGAATGTGTTAGACAACTAATGACATCTGGTTACATCATGCACTAAATGTTTTTTTTCAGACAGTTGCTTTATTATTGTTGTTGTAGGTAGGTGCTTTGTTAAGAATACTGTAACTAGCTGGTTTTAATCAACATACAGTACTTGATCATTTTGTCAGTTAGCAGCCTAACTAACTAGTCTGTTGTGTATGATATATGTGTTGACATGGTACTAACTCTAACGCTAAGCTTCAGTCATTGAAGACTGGTAATTGTGCTAATGCTGCTAACGTTAGCTTACACAAGCTGCCTTATGCAACAATGTATTAGACAACTAATGTTACATCTGGTTACATCATGCACTAAATATGTTTTAAGACAAGTTGTGTTATTGTTGTTGCAGGTAGGTAGGTGCTTTGTTAATAATACTGTAACTAGCTGGTTTTAATCAACATACTGCATCATTTTGTCAGTAGCAGCCTGAACTAACTAACTAGTCTGTTGTGTGTGTGTTATGTGTGTATGTACGTTTGACTATTGACATGTCTACAATGTAAAGAGAAGTTTAATATTAAAGATGCAAGCAGTCTACGCTGCCGGACCCCTAATAAATCTCCCATTGTAAACCTCCCATGAATATCTCCTTTACCTTTATCAGCCCATGGCGTTTAACAATAGTTTGCGTGTTTTTGCATCCAGTCCATCTGCCAGATTGAGCATGGCGTCAGGGAATGAAGGGTCATCATCCACTTCTCACAAACACACCAACAGGTTAGCCAAGGAGAGGTCGCCCTACCTCCTGCAGCATGCACACAACCCTGTCGACTGGTGAGTGAGTTTTATATAGAGTCAAGCACAAACACTCGGAAAGCTTGTAATACATACTGTAGCCTAATTTCATCCTTATCTTAGGTACCCATGGGGACAGGATGCATTTGACAAAGCCAAGAAGGAAGACAAACCCATTTTCCTGTCAGGTAGTAGACCTCCTTTACACCAGGCATTAGCATGCACCCTGATCGGATAGTAAATGCACTCAAGAACAGAGTGGGTATCAGTGTTTATGCCGAAGATGCATTTTAACGTCAGGTGTAAATGTAATCCAGCTAAATTACATCTAGACACAGTCCAGAATAAGAGTCTTTTGTACATTATTTCATACTAACTTACAACACTAATACTTTTATTGGAAGTAAAACATCATTTTTACCTCTATTTCTTGCTGTCCATCTTCTTAGTGGGCTACTCAACATGCCATTGGTGCCATGTGATGGAGAGGGAGTCTTTTGAGGATGAGGAAATTGGGAGACTCCTTAGTGAGAACTTTGTCTGCATCAAAGTAGACAGAGAAGAGAGACCGGATGTGGACACAGTCTACATGACCTTTGTACAGGTGAGTGCATGTTTAGGATTTCTCACATGTGACTCTTCTAACTTTTCCATGCCATCTAACCTTCTCTTGGGTCCCCAGGCAACAAGTGGAGGGGGCGGATGGCCCATGAATGTGTGGCTGACCCCTGACCTTCATCCTTTCATTGGGGGCACTTACTTCCCTCCCAGAGACCTTGGAAGAAGACCTGGGCTGAAAACGGTCCTCACCCGAATCATGGATCAGGTATATACAGAAATGTGTGCATATGTACAAAAATGCATTGTAAACTAGCATTATGAAATATTGTAGCTGATTTGGTTTTGTGACTGATTTTCAACTGACTGTGTAGGCCCTATTCATTCATTTATTTATTTATTTATTTTGGGGGGGGGACGATGGACGATCAACACAGATTATCCTGTAGTGTGTGAGTCTCTTGCCTCCCAATAAAGGCGGGTCCATCACAGTTATTTCAAACATGTTTGATTTTTACAACTCAAATCAAGTTGCTCAACAACTGAAATCTGAGTGGAGACTGTTAATAGCCAAGGAGAATTGAGCACAAGAGAAGAAAAAAAGTACTGAGCTCATGTTTCACAAGATTTTGGGGTTGTGTGGGATGAGAACACAAATCCTATTCTGCAGGATTATTGCTTGATTAGTCAACAATTGAGGACTACGTCAAATCAGCCACCGCCTCAAACACAAAACAGACTTTCTTCAAAGACAGAGGACCATAACAACTACTATCAGTGCAAAAAGTATTTTTTCTAATGTCCGCAGAATATTGTATACATTTCAATTTTACAATCACAAAATTTAAAAAGACCCTACTGCAGAATTTAAGATTTTTTTATTGCAGAATCCTGCCATATATCCAACTCAAAGTGTGTGATCACCAAATCCAACCTATCTTCATTGTTGATGTGTGACTTATGCTCTTCAGTGGCAGAATAACCGTCCTACTTTGGAGTCCAGCGGAAAGAGAGTCCTAGAATCTCTTAGGAAAGGGACAGCCATCAATGCACACCTACGGGAGAATCCCCCTCTGGCCCCAGACGTTGCCAATCGCTGCCTCCAGCAGTTGGTCCATTCCTATGAGGAGGAGTACGGCGGCTTCAGAGAGGCTCCCAAGTTCCCCACACCAGGTAGAGACACTAAGAGCCATGATAGTAGTCTCTCAATACTGTTCATCTGACTCTCTCATACCCTCTCCCTTTTCACCTTCCCCTTTCTATCCTTTCCCTCACTTTCTCTCATTCCCTCATTCCTTCACTCTTTCTCTCTCTGTCACTCTTTCTACCTTTTTATTTCTCTCACTCACTCCATCTCTTGCCTTGTCTGTCCCTCTCCCACCTCCCTTTTGTCTTTTTTTCTCCCTACCTCCCTCTCTATCTCTGGCTTCACTCTTCCTCCCCCTATCTCTTTCCCTCACTCCCATTACCCTATTTTTCTCTCTAATCTCAACCTTTCTCTTAAACTTTTTTAACTCCCTCTCACCACCTCTCTCTCTCCATAGTGAACCTGATGTTCCTCATGTCTTACTGGTCTGTGAATCGTTCCACCTCAGAAGGGGCCGAGGCTCTCCAGATGACCTTGCACACACTCCGCATGATGGCGCTGGGAGGCATCCATGACCACGTGGCACAGGTTAACACACACACACACACACGTACCTGTATGTGAGCATAAATTTGAACTTGTGTGTTTTCTTATTCTGATTTATCTCTCTTTCAATTGAGTTCAATTCATATACAGTATCCTTTACCGGCATGACAGGAAAGAAACCTTTGTTGCCAAAGCATAATAGTATCAATTGAGATAATATTATAGACATTCACAGATGACTAGTAGACATCACAAAATCAATAAATATCAGCGTTATGAGCGATCTGTCTTTTCTCTCTGTGTGTCTTTCTTTTATTGCCTTAAACTATCTCTCTCTTTATATCTATCTGTCTATCTCTCTCAGGGTTTCCATCGTTACTCTACAGATTCGTCTTGGCATGTTCCCCACTTTGAGAAGATGCTGTACGACCAGGCTCAGCTGGCTGTAGCCTATATAACTGCCTACCAGGTGAATGTTTGAGAGTATTTGTTTAGGGGTGCACCGATCGGTTGATAAATACTCTACATAGGTCATCTGTTCAAATGCCCGATTTAAAAACAAAACAAAAAAAAAACAACTAAAAATTGCTGATGAGGAAAGTAGTCGAATATATGACTTAAAAAGTATGATCCATGAGTAGAATGAAGCAGGAGGAAATACTGGGTCTCTGATCTCTTTATTCTGGCAAAACATAGGGCATGTAAAACATCATCTGTGTGTGTGACAACAGGGCCAGTTCTCCTATTGTTCACAAGGGAAAAAAACTCTTCTTTTATATATTTTTAGACTTTCAGTCAAAAGACCAATTCTACATTGACTCAATCTCACAGAATAGAGAAATGTGAATAATTACATTTTAAACTAGAAAATGCGCTCATTAGAGTGCAGACCTCCAGCAAGGCACAGCTTGTATGTTGCAGTGGTACGGCCATGGCCACGTCCCCTTTTGACCAATTCACATGCAAAGTTAATGATCTCATTCTTGGCTCAACCTGTCCACAACATTTTGTGCAAATCCGTGAATGTGTTTGTAAGTTATGTACCTTTTTGTGATAAAAATCTTGCAAAACCGTCCACAACTTTTTTGAGATATCCTGCTCACAGACAGACTAAGAAACAAACGAACAAACAAACAGTCAGGTTTTTCTTGGCCCATGACCAACCTTTTCACAAAATTTTGTGCAAATCTGTGAATCCTTTGGCAGTTAAGCGTGACAGGCCACGCCTGTTGCTACGCCCCCTTTGGGCCAAAAGTTAGTCAGCTCTTGAATCATGACCAACCTTTCCACAAAAAATCTTGCAAAACCGTTCACAACTTTTATATATCCTGCTCACAGACAAACAGACGGGGGCAAAAACATAATGCATAAAAGTCAGAATAAGTTGCAATAACAATCAATTAGCTAACCAGATAGCCTGCACTGTAGTGCCACTTTAACTGTAACTTACAATAAAAAGATTAGCCACATGAAAACATCTCCATGTCTGGTAACACCATCTGTGTGTGTAGCAACAGGGCCAGCTCTCCTGGTAAAAAGAATAGAGCACAACCAAGGCAGCCAGTGCCCTGAGCGCAGGTGTTTGTTATGCTAGTGCCGCCGCCACTGTTTTAGCATTAGCTAATTTTCTTCTAAAGAAAAATGGGGAGATTATCTATTATCTAATTATTAGAAACTTAGATTCAAAGTCATTTTCACATATTTACAAGGTTGAGCCAGAAACATAACTGGAGAATGAGAAAATGTCAAACTAAGTTTTGAGAAAGACCAAACCTCATTATTAAGGAATCAATAAACATTTACAGTATCAGCAGCTATCCAGTGAGCTGGAGTGTGTGCAGTGAGACTCGGGACCCGCTGTCAGGTCCCGCCCACTCACAGCACCCTCCTCCGCTAGAGCAGGGGAAGGGTGCTGTGACCAGACTGGCCAGTCGGCACAAATTTGTGTGCATCAGCAGTACCAAATGATTTGTCACTAGTTGCTTTTTAATAATAAAGTCGCCAAGGGGTCTGAAAAGTTGCTAAATCTAGCAATCAAGTTGCAACACTGTGTGCACCCACATAGCCTCACCAGAACACACACACACACACACACACTCAAAGGCCATACAATAGGAGGTGCAGACCCAAACCAAAAGAAAGAGGGAATGATTGGGTGAAATTCATAAGCTATGTTTACATTAACCTGTTACATGAGCACCTCAGTCATCAAGACCACACTAATGTGTAATTACTTACCTATGATTTATTTAGAAATGGATAGACCAGCTATGTCATGCAGCAATACGAGCAATTAAACTATATTTCGATATTGGAATTTGATTTATGCTTTTTTACACAATTTGCCATTTGCAATGGGATTAGTGATGGACCCATCATATTGTTAAAAATTAATCGGAATCAGCCCCAGAAAACCTGATTGGTGAGAGACTAAACACAAAGAAACAAAAAGTTAATTAGTACATAAGCAAGCGCACACGCACACAAACTAAAGCTACAGTAGTGTTTGAGTTTTTAGCAGCTACCTCAGCACTCCGCAGTTAATATCCAACATATAAACAGACTGGCCTGTGGCCATATTGTTAAAGTTATGTTAAAGTTGGTGTTTGCTGTGTATTTTTGTTTTTTTCAGGTATCAGGTGAGAAGTTCTTTGCAGATGTGGCCAGGGGAATACTGCTCTACGTCTCCAGAGACCTGAGTGACAAGGTGAACCATCTCCTCTCTTGTTAGCACGTTGTTGGGGCTGTGACCTATTGTCGCAATGTGTGTATACAAAGCTACATACTTTGCTGACAAAGCACATACATTAACTGCAGATGCCACTAGGTGTGCGTGAGTGAGGGCAAGGGGTGGGACCCTTTGACAAATTGCTCCATAAACCCCTGTTTTCCTATAAGGGTCATCGCCTATTTCTTCCACCACACAAGCACAGTGGGCATTTTCTTTTGATTAATGACTCGACAGCGCCGAACGGGGCACACAATTAAAACCATGCTCATTGTGATCATTATATTCTCCAAGATTTATTATGTAATTATACGCTAATGAAATACGCCGCAAAGGTAATTTACCACAGATCCTATGTTTCTTTTGTTCTGCGGAGGCAGGCGGGGAGCTTTCCCTCAGTGAGGTAGACGCCTAGATATCCGCAGGCACTGACAAAGTCTTAAAGTGTCTTAAATGATATTATCTAAACCCACTGCCTTAAAAGGTCTACGTTGAATAATAGTTATAGTTAAATCTGAAATTTCAGTTGTAGATGGTTTCTTCTGAGCTGTTTTTCCAGTGAGAAAGTCCTTTAGTCTCAGATCTCTACAGTTGTTTTCATTCTCATGTTGATTTCAGTTGCAAAATTAGTCCTATATTTCATTCTTACTGGCATTGAAAGGGTTTAAAAAGTCTTAAGTGTAATGGGGCTATTGAAATCAGCAGAGCTGTGTAGACTCAGGGCAGTACAGAGAATAGCTAGGTGGCGGCTGTAGAAGACTTCCCCTCCATCTCTCTGATTCAAGTGCCATTAATCAGAAATTTCAGTTCAGTGAGGATGGAAGAGAACCAGCCGGCGTGGTGATGTTGAGCTCTTGATTTGACCAAAATATCAGAGCCACTCTCCTCTCCCTTTACGAAAGTGCAGTGCCGGCAGGCCAAACCAAAATTTTCTAACTATTTTGATTGGGATTGAACCAGTGACCATCCAATCCCTATTTACCACTGTAGGGTCAGTCAGTGCTTCACTCCTCTGCTCCTAGGCAAAATAAAAATCATGATTTACAGCATTTGAGATTTTTCTTTTTCAATTCTGTCCTTTGAGTAATAAAACAAACTTTTATTACTCAAAGTTTTTCTTTTGAAAACTTAAACAATAAATTTGTCACCTTAGCGCCATTTTTTTTAACTTATTTAACCTTTATTTTACCAGGTAGTCACTTGAGATCAATGACCTCATTTTTGAGCAAGACCTGGCCAAAATGGCAGCATTTAAAAACAAGCAAATAAACATACACAAGACAAGACACAAACACAGACAAGAGCATAAAAGGCAAAGTGGCGCGAGGGGATGAATTTGCGCTGGAGCAGATTGAATAGGATTGGGGTGGAGGGTAAAAAGGGATAGGGTAAGAAAGAGGGGGGGAAGGAGAGGCTTTCCGGGGGGGTTGCTGAGGAGAGAAGGTCCAGTTAATGAATAGCACCACATTATAGAGTGAAGCATCGACATTCTCCCATCTCATTCTTTAAAATGTCCATAATTTGAACTTTGAAATCAGATAAGGTAATGAAAGCCTGTAGTTTGAGATTTTTGAAGTCCATTCCAGGCAGAGGAAGCAGAGAACATGAAAGTCCTCTTCCCAAACTCAGTCATGTCTCATCTTCACAAAGACATATGCATCATTGCCATGAATGCAGCATGGGATTGTACACAATCTGTACCTGTCTATCATCAAGGATCATCTAAAAAACAGCTGACTTGTAATTAAATAGCAATTCCCCCTGCCCACCTACCTCCTCCTTCCCTTTCTGTGGTGCAGTCTGGGGGCTTCTACAGTGCAGAGGATGCAGACTCTGTCCCAGCGTCTGGGGGGCCAGAGAAGCGGGAGGGTGCTTTCTGTGTATGGACAGCCTCAGAGGTTCGGGAGCTGCTGCCCGACATAGTGGAACGTGCCACCGGGGGCGCCACACAGGCTGACATCTTCATGCACCACTATGGGATCAAGGAGCAAGGCAACGTTGACCTGGAACAGGTGAGTGGTGCTGCTTTGTATTTCTATTTAGTAGTAATAATATTAATAATGTGCATACCATATACTCAAATGTGTTCTACGTCTCATCCTGAACGTTTGGGCATAGTCTTGATTCTAAATTTTGGAAAGTCCAGAAGGGCCCTGTTGAGTATCTGAAACTACTTATATGGGTTAAAAAGACATATAGAGTTGGTCTAGACCTAACTGTGCTGTAGTAATTAGTAAAATCACTTTTACAGCATTGTTACATAAGTTTGTGTTTGTGTGTTTATTTAAGATGGATAAATATCAGTGTAAGCCACACCAGTCACTCAAGGTTAAGCTTTAACCTGTCAGCAATACAGCCAAATAAAGTTAGCATATACCAAACACAAACTCAGTGGGTGTGTAGCAAGAGCTCGCCACTCCAGAGACAGAGAATGTTCACTGTGTTACATACAGTAACAGTTTAACAGAACAGACCACCAGGTACATCATGGAGAACATAAATCTTGAACGTGAGTTGGGATTTTCCAGATCAGCTTAGTTTCTTGGTTGGCACACCGGCTGGCTGTCAGGTTCCCACTCACTGGAAAAGACAAACACAATGGTTAAATCACTTCCAGGCTGCAATTGTCCAATTAGCCTTACAGTAATTGGCCGCAGCCGGTGTCGGATGCAGGGAGAACCAGCCTACCAGTCTCATTCTCTCTCGCATCCAGCAACCGCCTCCGCCACACCTCCGTCACCCTGTGTACAAACCCCAGTTAATGTGAATATTCAGATTAAGGTGATAAATTGATTAAAGTGTGGCCCCATGGTCTCAAGTAACATGATTTCCCCCCAATAACCCAGCTTTAAATGGGTTTATTTTATAGTCAGGTTAGTTTATTCAGAGCGTGCGACAATTGCTTAATGCAGCCGGTAGTATTCTCAGTGTTATCTGAAAAGAAAGTTGGATTATTGAACCAACTCGCACAGCATACAGCACATGACACATGAGTGAAGCCCAGTTGCCAGTAAAGACACCGCCACTGCATCAGGTCAGCTTCCTGTGTGACCTTTTGTCCAAATAAAATAAAAATAAAAATACAAAAACCAGACACCAGAGGTATTTACAGGACCAGATAAATCAAAAAATTGAGAAGAAATTTGTGCTAACCAGGTTATTCTTACACATCACATTACATTATGATGAGTTTACGTGATAGTTGCTGCAGTCAGAGTTTCAGTTAATTGCTGTACAGTAAAAAGCCTCTCTTCCTGTATGGTGCCAGGACCCCCATGGGGAGCTGCAGGGCCAGAACGTACTGATAGTGCGTTACTCCGTAGAGCTGACGGCAGCTCGCTTTGGCATCAGCGTGGACAAAGCCAACGAGCTACTGGCATCTGCTAGAGCCAAGATGGCGGAAGTGAGGAAGAGCAGGCCACGTCCTCACCTGGACACCAAGATGCTGGCCTCCTGGAACGGTAATGGCTAAATAGGATTACACTTGTACAATATGTTAATGTAAACCTTCTCTCAACCCCTACCAGTCAAACAAAACTTAAGCGCATCTTAAATTTGAACTAATGAAGAAACTCTCCAGTAATCACCTGTCCTCCACAGCAACACTTTGAAGACCAGGCCATGTACTCACCAGACTTTGATAAGCTACATGAAAGAGGAATAGAGGGAAGGAGGGAGGGAGGGAAGAGGAGGAATGAGACAGAAGGGAAACTTCAAAGCACTGGAGTAATAACCAAGCTGGTGCTGCAGTGCCACCACATATTGGTTGCCCAGAAGTGAGAGGAGATGATACTGTATATTGAACTAAACTAACAGTCAGTTTATATTTTATACCCTTTCACGTGCCCCTTCAGGTTTGATGTTGTCAGGCTACTCTCGCGTTGGGGCTGTGCTGGGGGACAAGACCCTGCTGGAGAGGGCGGTGCAGGCCGCCAACTTCCTAAAGCAGCACCTATGGGACGCTGAACGGCAGACCATCCTCAGATCCTGTTACCGTGGAGACCAGATGCAGGTGGAACAGACGTAAGAGGAGAGAGTGTTTTAATAGAACACGTAAAAGTTGGTTTAAAGCCAGGGTTCTCAAATATTTTGCTGTCATGCTACCCCAGATTACTTTTTTTTCTCTCGGATTAATCTGGTATTCCGGATTTTCCGACCTGAAAATGTGACCCACGTGAATCATGTAGATCTGTAAAAAAGGGGATGAGCTGCCCGAGTGAAATGATATCAAGATGATTCTAATCAAGGGTTGCCAACTCTCACGCTTCTGGTGTGTGACACGCGCTTTCACCTTCAGTCTCACCCTCTCACGCTGCCCAGACAATTGTCACGCCAAAACACTTCGACGACAACAGAGATGAACAAGCGAACATATTATGATCAAAGTCTTTCACCACCCACCATTGAGGTCCGTACTTCGGTCTTTTTTACGAGGTGTATATAATAAAGTCGTGAAATAATTGCCTAAAAATAACTTTACTTTGACATGATCTGAGGAATAGCTCCCGTACGGTCACGCTCCGTTAAACAGTGACCATCCATCCATCATGATGCCAGCTAGTTAGTTTCACTTGAGGGAATTAACTAGCCAGCAATGGTAGACTGATAAACTTTCAACGAAAAGCTTTTCTTTCTATTCAGTTTGTGTAAAGGGTTGAAATTCACGTTAAAATGAGGTACCCCTATATTTTTTTATTTTCATTTCATTCAAGATTATCCTAGGAAGATGAGGAGACTGAGAGAAAAAGAAAGAGAGAAGGTGATGGAGATGAGAGAGGAAGAGCAGTGGGCAGTCCCGAGCATTATGTCCCTGGGCTGTTCAACACAAACAAAAACTGACCTGATCCAATTCAAACAATGTAATTACCACAGAGATGATCTTTGGTAATTACAGTAGCCTCTTCTGTATTTCCACATTGTCGTGTGGATCATCATTGAACCTGATTCTCATGTTTTTTCTGCTTGACAGGTCATTTATGCTACTGTCCACTGACATGGTTTTACATTTTTGCTCTCCAAATGTCTTGTAATGTACATATTTAGATCCCTAGCAAGCTCAGTTTTTGTAACTCGGTACTTCTAAAACCCTGTGTACGGCCCACTATTGTGAAATTGTATTTCCCTGGGTGGCGTAGTCAGGCTATATCCTTACATCTTAGACCTAAGTAGGGCTGATAGCGTTCCGGTGCCGCGCCGGAAATCCGGCGTAGCGTGGCTCTCTTGGGGGAAAAAAAACCTTTCTGGCTGCGTTCGTAACCGCGTACTAGCCTACTAATACTACGCAAAAAAAAAGATTTAGTATGTTCGAAAGTTTAGAATTTTCACATGCACGCGGAAAATGAGCCCGGATATTCTACGTAAAAAAAGAAATAGCAAAAAGTATGCGGTTATGAACGCAGCCTCCCCCCCACGCTTGACGTGTGCAGACCATTTAAAGCTCAACCATTAAAAGGTTTGAAATGACTCGCTACCTGAGTGACAGTTAAAGAGGACCATTAGGCCTACCATTAAAAACGAGACATTTGGGGGCTTTGAACGTGTTTAAATCGCTGACTAAATATAGATGGAAATTAGATATTGCCCAGGCAAGCTACCTGCTAGTCAGATATGTTGTCAATTACACAGTGCTATTTGACAACTAGCTATATTATACAATCATTTAAAAGGCTCGAAATTGCTCTCCATTTTGCTGGAAGAGCAGCAAGGGCCCTGTGATTCAC
>CABFOS010023276.1:16206-38437 GCA_900660315.1 Diretmoides pauciradiatus | reverse complement strand
GTACTAAAATAAAAAACATCATACAAGTCCTCACACAACAGCCCTGTAATTGTACAGGAACTCTTTTTGTGACCAACAAGTGTCCAGTCTATTTTTAAAGGAGTTTACAGACGGTGCCTGCACAACCTCTTCTGGGAGTTCATTCCACAGTCTTACTGCACACAGTGTGAAAAACTGTTTCCTCTTTTCAGAGTGGCATTTGTGTGGAAATAATTTAAGCGAGTTCCCTCTTAAGCTGTATGCACTATTCCAGAGCTGAACAATAGGCTCAGCTGTGGCATCATATATTCCATGGACCATCTTGTAGACCTCAATCATGTCTCCTGTCTCCTATATACAAGAGCTGGAAGGTGTAAAGCTCTCAATCTCTCCTCATACGAAGATAGTTTCAGACCTGGGATCAGTTTTGTAGCTCTTCTCTGAACGTTCTCAATTTTCTCAATATATTCGACTTTATATGGACACCAGACAGAGCTAGACAATTCTAGGCGAGACCTTACCAGTGATTTGTATAGTGGCAGAAATAAATCCTTATTCATGCCTTGAAATGTTCTCCTTATTATGGCCAGCATAAAATTTGCTTTCTTAACTTTTTCTGAGATATGGGAATGAAATTCTAGTGAGCTATCAAGTACGACCCCAATGTCCTTTTCCTCCTCTATCTGTTTGACCACTAAGTCACCAACTGTGTAGTTCACAGAACTACTACCCCTCTTCCTCAGGTGTAGATGTTTACATTTGTCTGGGTTTAGTTTCAGTAGCCATGTGTCACACCAGATCCCCATACTGTCAAGGTCCTAGAAGGTCCTAGGTATCATGTATGGATCACAATCTTTTATAACATTCCATGTCTGTAAAACCCCCTTTGCCCTCTGGGTAAAAACAAGGAACTGGTTTTGTAATACACAAAAAAAGGTTTTGGACTGACATGAACCTTAATTATTTAAATTGCACCTTTTTGAGGATAGGGTCTTTTGAAAAATCACCAATTTATGCTTTTTGTTTATACTGGTGGGTGTTTGCTTTACAATGATCAATCAGATCAGCTTACCAATAGCGTCAATATCAATATAAATTGAGTTTCTTGTTTTAAATTTAAAAAATTCAAGGCCTAAATCTTAAATAGGCATAGTTAGTTATATAAATCCATTGTTATACACTTAATCCACTTCTGTCTTATACAGACTGATGGATTTGAATGATATAATATAGAAATTGCTCATTTTAGATATGTGGTGAATTCAACATTTTACATAACAGTCGATGAAATTGCACACACAAGGTGCAGGTCTAATCAGAAATGGTAAACAGCCATCAGATCTTTGTCGCTCCCCTACTGGTGACTGTAAACAGATGAAAACAGCTGTTACGTAACACATGGTAATCCTGATTTTCTGCTTTCTATCGTGGGCTAATGTGTGTCCTGTCTGTAGACTTCACTACAATGTACAGCACAGAGCTTTAAATACGCGGAAATATGCCCGAGCAAATCACTTGTGTCGCATATGCTATGTGGAGAGACCAATCAAACACTTGAGAACATCATGTTCCCATTTTGACACGAATAAACGCAGGTCTAAATAGCCAATTTATTTCATTGATTGTTGTGTCTAACATCCTAAATTAACGTGGTATTGCATTTCAATGGAAATCACTACAACATTCATATAGGACTCTCCTATGGTATCACCATAAACATCTTAGTTTACTATTATTTATATTTAATGATAGTTTATTAGTAATATTTGTACAATATCTCTCTAAGATATATTGTTATTATTGTTTCTTTTTGTAAGGGACTACAAATCCCCGATGTCTTTGCTTAAAAAGTTCTCCTGTCGAGTCAGGCTATATGTTGTTGTTTTTGTTTGTTTTGTTTAAATCTAGATTGGTATGATTCAAATTCACATTTCAGTTGTTTAAAAGTAACAGCTCATGTGAACGACCTTTATCTGTTTGAGTGACAAATAAATAATTGAGTTTGTTCCTTGTACAGTAGCACTGCCCCCATCATCATCATCACCATCATCATCTTCATCATCATCATCAGATCACACTGTCATGCTGCATCCTTGGTACGTGCACAGCCACACTCTCCTCATGGCAACACTGTACACAAGTAAGCCGAGTTCAACCACTTTCAACTGGAGGGGTAGGGGCGTCCTTTCTCTCAACCGGCTTCAAACGCACCTCGTCCGCCTCCGGCAGTCACCGTCACCTCGCATTTCGTTTATTTAACCGACATAGATGTTTCTCCCTTTCGTGTTTACAAATATAATCGTCCAGTACAGGAAACTGTCAACGCGAAAATGGGTTATTCCTAATGTACGACGTGCAAAACTGAACGCGCCGCACCCCAACTATAACTCTGAGAATCGACTCACCCTGATGGCCGCGTAAAGCCCGCCCCCGCGATGCTCCTATTGGTCAATTCTCTATAATGGGCGTGTCACTTTGCTCCATCTTTGCCATCCACTGGTTTTACACGATGCCAGTTTCTTTTGTAATTTGCATAACTTGGTCAGGTTGCAGATGCAGGGGAGTGGGAAGGGTTGGGGTAGTGCAAGTGAACTCAACTTCTGCGTCGGTGTTGTACACTATTCCTAAAATGCGCCCAACTTTAATAATTTGCTCTGATTTATTTGGGAGGGAAAAACATTTGCAGTGGCTGGATGCATGGGAGAAGGACTCTTATCCGAGTTATTAATAGATCTATTTCTTCCATTTAAGAAATCTTCTAAAAGAAAACTTGAAACTGGTAAGTAGCTCCCTTTATCTGCCATAATGTTTTATACGGCAATGATGAATATATCCAAAATACACATGAGAGGCATTGTGTTTCATGTACAATTTGCTTTAAGAGTCTTTACATTGAATTGTTGACCATTTTGGAACTTGTTTGTGACAGGTGAGACTGAAAGCAATAGCAGACAAATGCATCTAAGAATGTTGGTATTATGGGCCGGATAAACAAGCCAGCTGAGATTTCAAATGCTGTGGATCAGTTGATCAAAGCTTGGATTTACTGAGGATGTAGGGTATTTGGCAACTTAATACAAATTCTCTTTAAGCTTATTTAATTTAATGTTAAGTATATATTTTTGAATCTATCCAATAGTTATACTATGCCAGTAATTTGAAGCTACTGTTAGCCCATAATAAATATGTAAATGTGTCTGTGATTTATTACTGTTTTTTTTAACAAGCCCTTTTATGTATCACTGCACAGATCGTGTTTGGTTGGGTTTGGCAATATGATGTTTTGAGATCTAAAAGCAGGTAAGCCACTGACTAACGCACATTGCGCCAGTTTCCAGTTCCACTGTGCGTGTGACAGCGGCTAACCTGGT
This sequence comes from Diretmoides pauciradiatus, assembly GCA_900660315.1. Lineage (NCBI taxonomy): Eukaryota > Metazoa > Chordata > Actinopteri > Trachichthyiformes > Diretmidae > Diretmoides > Diretmoides pauciradiatus. The sequence continues at coordinate 35,087 of CABFOS010023276.1, read as the reverse complement.
TTTGGGAATGCCTCTTTCACACTTGGCCCATACAAGACCAGCTGAAGACCAGCCACAGCCAGACAAGGCTCCTCATATCTGCAACCAGTTCATCATGTCCTATTCACAATGTTGGAATAGGTCGGCCCATCATGACTGCCCTCCCAGTGGTTTCCTTGTGTACTGTATGTACTTCCTCCCATGTACAGCTACTCTACTTAGGGACAGTAGCATATATATGGAGTTGGCCTCTCTAATGCCACCTACTGTCAAGACTACTGGTGAGTTTTCTTTTCAGTTTGTGTTTCATTTTGGTTTGGTTTAGCAAAGAAATCATCACCGTCGTCATCATCATCAGTCGTCATCGTCATCATCATCCTATAACTGAGTGGTTCCCAAAGTCCCAAGGGGGGATAGAGAGGTTTCACTGTTAATCTCCCCAACTACAGTATAAACTGTCCTGTAATAAACCGTAGCGTCACTGTCAAGTGAAAACCTTATATCTCCAAAATGGCAACTTTTCAGGAACTAAGAAAAACAGCTTTGTGTCAGTTTCACCACAATGCATTTTTGCGTTCATCCTGTGGGTCTTGAAAGTGTTTCATAAGACAAGAAGCAGCATGGAAACCTTCAGCTGAATGTGAACATCACAGAGATTACAAATGGGCCTCTGTGTCTTAATGTGCACCTATCTGAAAGGCTTTGACATGGACGTGTTTGAGAACCCATGCTATAACATGTATCTCCTTACTCATATGTACTCGTATGCATTTATGTGTAAAGGTATCCCTAAAGTGACAAGTAAACTTTCTGCTCAAATAAATTGTGGCATCAGATATCTTATTTTCTGTTTCACCAAAAGCCTTTGCACGCTGTCAGTCCGGTATGTTTATTGCCTCTAGAACATTATGACTCAATGTGACACAGAGGAATAGATAAGTGCTGTCTGTCAGACTCGTTAACTTGTGGCCCACTCATCATCATAATGTACGTGCAGATACTCTTCTCCATATCAACAGAGCTCTATCCCATACATGGTGTCAGACTGATTCGGTTTATACATTCATACCAATTAGTCATCTACGTAACAAAAAGTGTATATTCTTAACATCAAACAAAATAGTCAAAATGATCAACTCTGGGACCTTTTTCCTCACACATCTGAACCATCCAAAGTAGGTTTGGGGAGGGTTCATGTGGTGTACTTATGAGCAAAAATAATTCCCTCAGCATGGTGTCCTGAAACATCAGTATAATCTGTTAATGTTCTCCTGTTTATGAGAGTTAGAATACAAGTGGGCGAGGCAGGGTGTGTATCACTGTGCGTACTGTATCAGGACAACTGAAAAAAAGAGTGCATGTACAACAGGAGAGTATGAGTAGCCTATGGTCATCCAAAGATTGGAGACAGGGCGTTCCCTTGCCTTCTGCCCAGTGCATGCTGGGATAGACTCCAGCCCCCCCATGACCGGGAATAGGATTAAGTGGGTATGGAAAATGAACCAATGAGAAATTTCAGGAATATATCTTTATTTTCTCCATCAGTGTTGTCTTGTTGTCTTTTACGCTTCTGATCAGAGAGGTCACAAATATTTCAGTGGGCAAATGCATCTAGAATTTTGGCATTATGGGCAAGTGTGTAAGTAGCCTAGCCTTCGGTAGAGTCACACCAGGCCACGGATTTGTCCATACAGTGGGAACTTGGAAGGATTTGGAGCTTATCTAACCCCTGCCAAGCTAGACAGCTCCTGTTAACTCCATAATCCAATTTCATGTAATTAATCTTAATATCAAAAGGGTCCCTCTCGTGTTTATACTTCTCCTTAATAGTTAACAACATTGGCATGAAGTAAAAGTGATGATGGTGGCAAAAAACAAACAAGTTATTGCAGGGTGGGAAAGTTTGTGATAAACATGTATAGATAGGAACAGAAAAAACATACGTGCGTAGCTTGTTATTGGACCTGACAAGAAGTCCACAGGGTTTCCGTCCTGGGTTAGCCAGAGCTCTAGGGAAGTTCACGTCACTCAGTGAGGCGGCCAGTATATTTACTCTCCAGGGTAAACAAACATGCAGAGGGTGGAGGAAGAAAGTGTAATGTGGAGGAAGCCTAGACTTGTATAATTGTGTTTATCCTGTTGTGCCGGGTGATTTTTATCACAAACACATTTGGAGAGCAGCAAATAACAGAAAGATCAGTTGCTATTTCCCCCCCACATTCATTTAAAGAGAGAGGAAACAGGTTCATTTATTGTGAGGAGTAAGAATCCAAGACGTTCTGGGATCAGATTCCTATGGTGGCAAGAATGAAGACTCAACTCTTCAGGATGATAGCATGGACTTGGATGAGGAGCATCAAACCTGCACAAGCGTGTACATTTAGAGATCTACTGCTTCCTGGTTAGCCATCTCAAATGTCCACCGGTCAGCAGCAGTGCACTGTGTCTTTATGACAGCTGGTTTTAGGTCACATGCTTTATAGATACTTAGTTACATCATCCATAACAGCAGCAGCTGGTGATGCCAGGATGTTTGCCCCGTTTCCTTCTGCACCCAAGGATGCACCTTGCGAACACTTTCTATCAGCCACCTGTGAATACTTTGAAATGGTCGTGCTGCATTGAAGGACTCACTGTACCAGGAGCAATGAGGAGAGCATACATTTTTCAGTATGTATAATATATTCATAAAGCAGTTCACATAGGAATTTCTAACTGGGATTTTTACAAGGTCCTGATGCTCTGCACCTCCATTCCCTGTTGCTGCATCATTAAACCCAAGAAGATTATAATAACGTGGTTCCATGAAGGGTATTGATAACTAAGTGATTTAAAAAAAACAATCACATCACAACAGGTTATCAATGCACATTTTTATTATATTTAAATACACAGTCATAGTAATAATTTCTCTAAGTAAAAGTTTCCTAAATTATTTTACATTTCATACATTGCAGTGTTTACAGTAGCAAAATGCTGTAAATATATTTCTTACGTTTATACAGTATGTATATAATGGTAGATTGGATAATGACAATAGTTACAGAGAAAGGGGTTAAATATGAGGTGACGGTGACACAACAGTGAACAAGTTTCCCTTGGCCCTGCGGTCCATGTTTTATCTCCATGACGACTCTCGGGATGTCAGGACTGCAAGACACACAAAAATAAGTGGGGGTGATGATCCCTTTGTTTGGTTTGGTTTGGAAAACACTTTTCGGCTAAGATACAACAAGAGGAAGTCGGGCCGATAAAGATTCACACAAGAACAAATAGATGTCCCAGATCACTAACACAAGACCAGATATCATGTTGATTCCTTTACCCGGTAAAGGACTGTGGACTGTGATTGAATTAATTTGATGATCAGATCACAAATCAGTGTTTTGGGACAAAATTTGTTTCAAGCATGCCTCTACGACACTGAGTGGTCTGGAGAGTCCAGAGCGAGGAATAATCCCACAAGAAACACCACACAGCAAATAGGAAGGAGAGAGCATACAAACTCTCACTTGCTCTCATACACATGTCACTTTGACCTGTCAGCATAATAGAGAAACATATGAGAAAATGCTAAGTGTTATACTAAATATGGCCTTGGGGCTGTTTAGATTGTGAACTATGGATAATAGGAACAAAGAACCCCAAAGCACCGATGACGGCAGTTTTTCTTGTTCACTTGATGTTTATTATTAGGCCTTAGGTAAGCTAACCCTAAACCTACAGTTTGCTGATGCACAATGCAAGTCATGACATGTCAAAAGTTAGATGTGATGAGAGCAAAGAACCATAGGCATCCATCCCAACTGAAGAAAAGAAAAAACAAGGACAACATCTTGATAAACCGTGGCCCTGTTATACTACTTTTGAAATGTATTCCTCTTGTCAATATGGAGTTTGACTAAAATAAGCGTTATCGCCTTCAATTAAGACAGAGAGGGAACAGAAAGACACATTTGTCTGTATTCAAACAAGGGCCAGGGCTTCACACAGGAAGAGAATAGGACAGTGCAACACATTTTGCAGAGCCCTCTGTGAGAGGCTCTTGCTCTTTGGAAGTCAAGCGTCACCAAAGTACAAGGCATTGTATAGATATACCCCTTTACATATAAAGTCTTCGTACATAAAAGGCAAACTTAAATGACATTGGTCTCATGTCTTTCTATGTCACAGTATAATAACACCACTACAATCAGAATGTCTGTTACAGCAGTGCTAAGTGTTACATGGTAATAGAGCTTATTTAGTGATAAACAGCTGTTGATAGACAAATGTTGACTTGAGGGTGGGAAAGTCACTCTGTGTCACAGAGGGGAATGCGGAAGGAGCTCCATGCTGAATGAAACTAAAACCAGAGCAGCTACTGTTAGTCCAGAAGTACAGTGAGAGAGAATGAGGGGAGGGGGTTTAAGGGAGTGTAGACATAGAGAAATAAAGATAAGGCGCATAAATCATACATTTTAGAGTATCAGGGCAAAATGGAAGAAGGGATATGGATCTACAGCAGATGAAATCAAATGTAAAGGAAGGAACTGGACAGGAATCAGCAGCGGACTGAGAGTTAAGCGCAAGGTTTGACCTTTAAAGGTAGAGCACAGGAAAACTGTAGAGAAGTAGCAGTGCCCTCGACCATGCAGATGTCTCCACTACCTGACACCTGAAATGGCAGCTGTGACCATATATCACCAATCAAGCTGGGGTAGAAAGTAGAAGGGCAAGGGGCTCGGGGGCCAAGGGCAGGAGAGGAGCAGGGCAGGATGGGCTTGGGGAGCAGCAGGGTCTCACACATACACACCCTCAGGGTTGAGACTGGACACCAGAGGGTTCTGCAGGTTGCGTGGATGTCCCAGGAACTGTTTGGCAGTGGGGCGAGGCGGTGACTCCGATGGAACTGCACTGAGGTCTGGTGGAGAGAAGAAAAAAAAAAGAGTTAAGGGCACCAGTCATCAGTCTAGCACAGCGCAGTATTTGTTTTGTCAGTTTGTGTCCATACTTCCGTTCCTGTATCCATCCTGCAGTAGATGTGCTAGTTCCAGCTGCTCCAGTTGCTCCTGAAGCTCTGTGCGTGAGTGGGTGTGTGCTGGCAGGACTCCGGCCTGTTGAATAAACTGCTGCAGGTTACACTGCCTCAGCTCCTTATTCAGATCCTCCAGCTCTTCCTGCTTGTCCTATGAAGCAGAGAGCAGGGAGCAGACGGTAAATAAACTTGTGGGCTCAACTCAGTCAACCCGTACTCAGTAAACCATGGCACCTTGTATCAATGTGAGTGGAAGCGGTCTAAGGCAGTGTAAGGCTAACATACATGTTAATTGACAGCACTTATAATGCTGAATTGCATCATTTTTGTGGACAATATACTAATAGTACACATGTATTTTATTAAGCCGTTAGTATTGTACACCTCTGCTCTAGTTGCATTTAGTTAAGTGTGTTTTGGCCAGGAGAGGGCAGCAGAGTCTACCACACTGTTTCTCACAGAGCTGGCGATATCACCACCTATCACCAGTCATCAGTAGACCACTGAGCAACACTGAAACAGCCAAGTTTCACAACTACCGGCTGTAGCTTTCTGAATCCATCACATTCCAAAACATAGCCGTGTGCGGATTTATAAAAATGCACATTTGTCTGCTGCATTTCAAATTTGTCACCAGCGGGAAAGATATCCATCATCTGATTACTGATAAGATGGAGTATTGAGAAAACCTCTGTCACTGGCATCACCTTCACACCCATAGATTAAACTTTGATGCACACAAACAAGCCAGTCAATCAGGCCTAATCGACTATCCACTTTCGCTTAATCAATGTGTCTGCACAGTACAGAGAGCAGAAGAGCAGCAGCAGTCCGCTGTAGCTCCCCTCCCACTGACCAGGGCCTGTGTGTGTAATTGATGTAGGATAGAAGCAGCCTGCTGAGGCAGTTCACACCTGCAGGTCAGCCTCCATTAGCCTAATGACAGGAACGCTGTGCTCATCACCACCAACACTTCCAACAGTCAGCTGGCAGGCATGCCTCAACTCATCTGATCAGCCAACTGAGCGTCAGACAAGACACATTGCGCCATGAAGGAACATGCGCTTCATTACACTATATTTTATCACTAGGATGTGTCATTTAAAAACATCTTGGCGTCATACTACTTCTTCCAGGCGCCAGCTGCCTGGGAGGTAAAATCGAGAGGCCTGTTTCATTACGTTTGGATAATCGTTTAATGTTGCCATGTTACACGATATTACAAAAAATCATAAGCCTAACACTTTTGTTTTGCTACAGGCTCCTTTCTACATCATTAGCAGATTCTAGTGATTGCCTGCTTAAAATGCAACTTGACCAAGATGCACAGTCCCACAACATCCATTTCTAAGCTTCATAGACTAGGCACTAAATCTGTCTGAGTTCACTCCCAGAGGCAGACACTCTCCAGTTAAGATTGAAAACCAAAGAGCCTTTCATTGTGTTTTAATCAGTTCTGTAGCCAAGGGCACACAGCCATTACTCGGACCCCAGTGAGACGGGAATGAGATGCAACGTTCTTATAGTCCTGATGGTCTTTTCTAATGCAGACCGTGACAAATGCATTTAGCCCATATAAAATCATTAAAAACTTTCAGGAACATTGACTACAAACATTTTCACTGTGCGGCCTATTTCCTTGCGACAAAACATTCTAAACACCACCATCTATCACACCACAATAAAAGGGAAGATATAAATTTCTTCTCTCCCCTGGGTGGAACGAGCCTCTGCCTCAGTGCCATAAAGTGGATGAACTCCAGTCTCAGGTTTCATGTGGGTTATGGGCAAGCTTGAATTTCACTTCAAACTGGGTTCGGCTTTTATTTGAATTATATAGCATACAACATTCATATCCAAGGCAACAACCAAGAAAGTAAACAGACAGTGACACCACAAACCTCAACAAGCTGAGGCCCAGTGGATCCAATAAAAAGGGCCATTGTATTACGAAACAATCCTCTTTATTCTCTTTTTTTTCCATATACAGGGTACAAGGATATGTAGATACTGTCAATATAATATAAACACCATTAGTAACCACGTGTTCTGAACTCACAGACTAGATCATACCTGCCAAACAGGTTCAGACTAGACTTCAAATAGTGCTTCCAATAATAAAACATATTCATACAAGGTAGGATCTGAGTATAAAGCATTCATATCTTCATGTTTTTCTGAATAAATATTTCCCAAATCATCACAGTAAATCATGTTTTCTTTTTATATTTTGTTAAGAATGAGTGTCTTGTGTGTGTCTGCTGCAGTATGCAGGTAGGAGAGGGATACGGTGGATAGGATAGGTAGAAGAGGGAAGTACTACATCCCTCTAGTGACAACAAGGGCTGATGTGGACTTAGAGCCCTTTCTCCAGAACCCTGACCTCTCTCCTTACCTGCAGCAGGGTCTCAGCCTTGCCCAGAGCCTTGTCAGTCTCAGATAGCTGTTCCTCCAGCTCAGCCCCATGCTTCTCCTGGATCTGGAGCTCTGCCTTCACAACATCTAGGGACTCTTCAGGCCCTGCCCCGTTGGCTCTCCCAGGTTGGAGCTCATCTGCTTGGCTCTCCCGTTGGATCTCTTGCTCCAGCTGAGCAGAGCGAACCGAGAAGTCATGGAGCCGCCGGCCGCAGTCGTCCATCTTGGCGTGGAGCTCCCCCAGCCTCCTCCTCATCCCTCGCTCCCTCTCCACCTCTGCTCCCAGCTCCTCCTCCCAGAACTGGTTATGGGCCAGCTCGGCCTGGTTCCTCCGCACTGCTTGCTCCAGAGCAGCCATCTCTTCCTGGAAGCGAGCATCAGAGATGGGTGAGGGACAGGGGGAGGGGGAGGGTCGCTCGCGAGGATGCGACTCCCTCTCTAGGGCTTCTAGCTGGGCCTCAATGGCCCTGAGTCTCTCCTGTTGTTGAAGAACCTGTCGGAAGACCTCCTCTTTGGCCAGGCCTGCAGGTGGTGAGGGGGAGGGAGATGGCACATGAGGGGATACAGGACTGGGAGAAGGGGAGGGGGAGGCTCTCTGCTCCGGGGAGTCGTGAGGAGACCTCCTGAACTGCTTGGTTTTTGGAGAGGTGGAGGGACCCAGATTGAAGGTGAGGGACTTTTTGGGCTGGTTGCGTTTGGAAGGCTCTGGCTCTGGATGCTTGGGCAAGGGGAGAGGGGTTGTTCTGTCTTGTTTAGACCCAGGTCCATCACTGCTGCTCGGGCCGGTGCGGCGGAGGAAGAACTGAACCTCGCTGCCATGTTGGCCTAGCTTAGCCAGAGACTCCAGAGGTCTCTCTGTGGCCAGTAGCTGCCTCTCTGTGTCCCTAAGACGCTGGATCAGAACATAGCGGCCTGTCTGACCTGGGGACAGAGAGAGACAGAGATAGTAAGAGCAACGAAATACAACAGAACCAAAGTACCTTATCTGAAATAGCGTCATATTATCTAGAAGACAGAGCTGCATGACACCACTGATCACTGATAAAAAATATATATTGCAGAAATCATCCCAGTCTCTGAGAGCAGTGGGTTTGACTCCCGATGGTTCTGGGCAACTGACGAGTGAAGAGATGCTACATTATGCTGTGTTATGCTGACTTCAATATCTCTCACTATTTACCACTGAGAATAGGAATAAGAGACTCACAGAACTTATAAAACTGTTCAAATAAACTGAAGTTTACACAAGTACCCTAAAATTAGGACAAACCCTCCCTAATGAGCTCACTCATGGAAGGAGGAGAGTGCTAAATCTGGAGTCAAGTTGTTCAATGCTGAAGCAGGGTATGGCTTGAGTACAGCCTGAGGATACAGGGATGGGGGGCAGACTCTGAGCCCCAGATGATGATGTACAGGTATTGGGGTCATGCCTGCATCAAGTTTTCATTGCATTGCTCAGCTATCTACTAGTTTTATGGCCTTTAGATGAACTGTGCTTCAAGCAGAGACAAACAAGGTGGTCAGTTTGGAATTAGGCTTCCATCAAAGCGTGGCGATATAATGATTTGAGAGCAAGAAGTGAGCTTGAGGTACTCACCAATGGCCTGGGCCAGAGCGATGACCACATCCTGGCAGGACGTCTCCTCTGATAGGCCACACACCACCCGCACCACTCCATCCACCCACACTTTCAGCTCCATCTGGGACCAGGCAGGGCACGGTGAGGGGTAAGGTAGGCTTCGCTTCAGATCAGATCAGCTCAGCTCGGCCTGGCTCAGCACTGCATTGCACTGACTCTAAGAGGAAGACAGAAGGGGGAGACTGGTAAGAGACGTGTTGATGTAATCCATAATCCAGAGTTCCCGGTTCCCAGTTGTCAGAAAGGGGAGGTGGACTTGGGAGGTGGGCTCTTCGGGGGTAACATACAGTTTGTGTAAACAGTTTTGTAAACAATGTATCATGACACCTATTTTCTAAAACTTACACAGTGCTGTAGATCACAACAGAATCCCACCCCCAACATACGACAACTTGTTGCTAACGTAAACAGCAGCTATCACATAGCTTCCCATCTTATCAGCCATGTCCTGTTGTATATCTGTTCCTATTAGTTTCTATACCAAACAGTCCTTAAATCAGTCGTGCTGTACCATGTGAGAGCATCTATCAATCGTGACTGAGTGAGTTGTAGATTTCCAGCCCAGCAACCCAGGGTCAGAGTAGTGAAGCATTTTGTTAAGTTCCCAGTGGTTAGTTTAGAGCCCCAGTGGTATCTCGTGGACCTGGGAGCATAAACGCCAATCTGTAACCCAATTAAACGCTCTGCTGCCCTTCTTCAAAGCCGTTATGATAGCTTACTGCCGAGGGGAACGGACAGGGAAACTGGAGCGAGTCAAGTGTGTCTATGTTTGGGACAGGATGTTTGTGTGTGTGGAGACAGCAAAAGAGAGAACACGTGTGTGTGTGTGTGTGTGTGTGTGTGTGTGTGTGTGTGTGTCGGACCAGAATTGGGTCTCATCAGAGTTCAGAGAGCAGAGCAGCAGGTAGCCTAGCACAGGTCTGGGCAGTACGTTTAAGCTGGTCTAACCTAAATTAATCCTCATTATGTTCCTGCCTGTACTTTTAAAACTATTCTTCAAACCAAGGTAATAATATACCGCTGTGCTCGTAAAAAAAAAAATCGCCTCGGGCAGTAATAGGACTAGCTAACTTGGCAAAGTAAATGAGACTTTGTAGCCTCGGCTGGTAAAGGACAACTCCTCGCACACAGTCAGACAGATGGCGTCCTCTCTGTACGTCTCCCTGGTTCTCAATGGGAGATGTTTAGTACTGAGCCCCTCCATTATCTTGCCCCTCATTCAGAGCCTGGCTGTGCTCCACTGACTGCCTATAGGGGAGCTGCCTTGGAGGAATGCACTGACTTCATCTGCCAGCCGGAAGAATTTTTGCTTTTCTTAACAAAGCCCTAACCCTGCCCTGCTCTCCCTCCCCTGCCGCTGACCTGGCTGCCCCCTACCACCATTACTCATCTGCTATTTAGACGCCAAACACAAACTCCGCTGGGTAGCAACAGCTTATCTGATGTGGCAACAACATCACACAGAACAGCTCAATGAGACGGCGGATACAGAAAGGAGTGATGGCACAGGACAGAGACTGAACCTGTGGAACGAGATCCTAGGTAATGAGCGGGCGATAAAAGCATGGATGATCACATACGATAGAAATTCCTTTGTGATTCAAGCAAGGAAATTTGATCTGGAGAGAAAATTTATACAGTATGCTTATAAAATTCTCAAACACTATGGAGTTATCAATATTTTTCTTTGAGAAGGCACAGGCCGTGCTGTGTTGCAATACATAATTAGCCCTGACAAGGCGTACACACACACACACACACACACACACACACACACACACACAAATGATAAGGCTTATCTCTTATCTCTTTTTGGTTACAGAAAGCTGACTAGGAGGAAAAAAAACTTTCAAATGAAAACAGCCCTGCTACACTTTTCCCTCCCCTCAGTATCGGTCAGGCCTTGTGTAGTGGGAATCTCGAACAGAGGTTGAACGTTAGGTTCTACCCAATTAGCATAGATGCAATTTGCATGGAAACACAGATATCTAACCTAAAGGTTTTAATTCGTAATTCTCTCCAAGAATTCCACGTCAACAGTCAAATTCAATTCTGCCACACCTTCAATGCATCTTGACTGCACTCGACGGCTAAATGAGCAAAGTGACTAACACACACTCCTGCGAGATGACAAGATTGTCACTCTCCCATGATGCTTACGGTAGTTCCTGTACATCCTGGCCAGTGAAATGTGATCAGCTGCACTAACAGGAAACAAACAGGCCTGTGAGTCTCAGGTTGCTGTGTATTCTCACTGTCACCGGCACAACACTGAGAACCAGACATCCGCCTGACCTGGCTCAGCTCACGGCACAGCCTCGGAGTCCTATGTCAATTCCCACAGTAATATAGAAGATGGAGCGATATGGAAAGATCGTTATGATAACAATAAATACAACGATAAATTCAACGATAACATTTTTTGATAATGTTACTTTACAAGTGTATCAAAGAAATTTCCATACAAATACACACATACAACCAGACAACTGAAATGGCATCCTTCTTTGTCACAACATCATCTTCATTTCCACTGGCACTCGATTTCTTCTGTCATTGCTCATTTTTGGTCAAATCTCTCAAATGTAAGGGCTTAGGAAGCTCTGCGCGTAGGGTTGCCACCAGTAACCCTCCCGTTTTGCCAGAAATTGACATCTACCATTCTAGATTTTGGATGAAAAAAGTCCTTAATTATTTTATTTAATTCAAGGATTTACTTGATAATAATGATAATGTGCACCAGTGCTTAGCTCAGTTCTCTCTCCTCGTCTCAAGTGCACAAGAAGAAGATTGCCAATGTTCCAAATATTGCAAAATCAGCCCAAACCGCCTGTCAATCAACTGCCCACAAAGGATAGGGTACATCTAAACCCACTGCCGAGTGTATGATAAAAGAGCAAACATGCATCTGGGCTGTGATAACTTAGTATAGACACAGGCTGCAGGCTGCTTGCACATGTTCAGAATCAGCCAACGCCACTGCACACACACCCATTCTAGCAACCAAAAAGGAATTCAAAACTCATAATTTGATCCACATGACAATGTTCCACACCTCCAAGCCCCACCCATTAACCTCAGGGCATAAAAAAACCCACCACAACTTCACACTCCAACTCCCACTAATCCTGACCCCACCCACCTCAACAACACAGGACTCATCATCTCCAGTTGAACCTCTCAGCTTCAGCCTTTCCCATGCCAGAAAGAAAAAGAAATCCAGAGGGCTCGAATAAAAACATCCACAGAAAAGCCACTTGAGGGGCTTGTCTGGTGAACTGGTGAAGAGAGGAAAGAGAATGAGAATATTACAAGAGACAGCGGGGACAGCGACTGATAAAGGGAGAGAAAGAAAGAGAGAAACAAATGTCAACAGACAGGAGGGAGTCTGGAAGAGAAAAGAGCAGTGATTAGAGACATGTGCCCTTCCTTCTCTTCCCTCTCATCATCACTCTCCCATCCAGTTATCCTGCTCCCTGTCTTTCATCACCCTGTCCCTGCCCCTGTCTGTCTCTCTTCAGTAACAGCCTCCCCAACTCCCCGGTGAATTCGACTAAAGGCAGAAGTGGTTAGCGTCACGGCCCCGCAGACACATGGGGCATGATTCGGCTCATCTGCGCGCCACTATGAGTGAGCAGCAGTGTCAGACTGTGAATCGATGGGCCTTTTGGACAAGCTGAGCATGAAGAGGCTTCCACATGCCACACAACAGCTGCTCACAAGGAACAAAGCGCGCACATCAGGCCAAGCCTCACATGTTTGGATCGGGCAATTTTTCAACATTAATTAGATGTTTTTTCCCCACTTAACTACATCTGACTCACAGAATCTCACTGGATTTTGGGGGGGAAAAATTCTACATAAGAAACACCTACTCTCTCTATTCTTGTTTTTCCATACACACAAACACGCAAAAATAGATACACGCATGCACTGCATAACTGCATATACAAAATACACACACATACACACACGCATATGGTCTGTCGGACACACCCTTAAAGTTTAATTTCCTTTGCAAAGGCTTGAAGGGCTGATTTGTGTTAGTCATCTGCAGTATTGGAAACATACCAGAACAAAGGTAGAACAATAGAACAAAGGTTTGGTTATTAAAGTAGCTTCTCAGCACCTGACCATGAGCTTATTCTCCCTGAGGTTACATGGAGAATAAGCTCACTCTGTATGTAAATTACAGAAAATTGCAACATACTTGTGCAATGGTCAGGGGCTGGTTATGCATACGTGTATGGACATGTTTGTGTGTGTGTGTGTGTGTGTGTGTGTGTGTGTGTGTGTGTGTGTGTGTGTGGGAAGACATGTCATTCAGGCCTATCTTTATGAGAGCCAGCGAGTCAGCGCTATTGCTGCGCTATCTCTGTACTCACAGAAGCCCGAGGAACAATGAGTAAAATAAAGGGGTGAAATGTAAATCACATGCAGATCTGAACCACAGACAATGACAAATGGATTACACACACACACACACAAACAATGTCCTTGACACATAAACTCTTGAGAATACCTATCAGTATTAATACAGAGAAAAAGACCCTGGCCCAGGCTGGTTAAAGTCCAGAGAGATAATAGATAGCGCCCCGGTGTCAGGACAAGCTGTGCCCTCTGTGCCACTCTGCTCCAGGTTGGCAGAGACAGACACAGACTGAAAGAGGCAGTAACACGCTGGCACCAAGCTGCCTGGTCCCATCTGTACTGCAGAGACACTATTGTTATTATAGTTTCACCCTCAACACAGTGTCATCTCTCTTTTGTGGCCTCTGGCATCACTGGGCTGTCTGCCACGCCACGCCAACAGCTTTTACTGCCTTTCTGCTCAGTCCATGTGTTATGACCGATTAAACTAATAAAAATGAAGATACTTTTTGTCCCTCACCTCCTATTTTACATCCCTTGTTCCTCCCCCTCCATCATCACCACCCAATGTTTCAGTCTACCCAGTGAGCACAGTTAAGTTTGTGTGCAAGACCGATGAGACTTAAACTACCCAGAAGAAGCCCATAACATGCCCACAGTGCACTAATTATCTATAATGATATGAAATTATTATTTTCTACAGCAATTACAACTGGTTCTCTGTGGAAATCTTGTGATGAATAACATCGCTATTTTCAATCGCTTCTTCATGCACGCAGAATTTAAGGCTTCAGCAATATAGCGATATCATTTAAACTGCCTGATTTCCAGTGCCTGCTTGTAAATTTGCTACAAAAGTGTTGTGACACACATACACCAAACCTGGAGCCATCTCTATTATGCATAATTCAAATCACACTGGTGTAAAATGGCCTTGAGCACTACATGAAAAACCCCAGCTTCACTCTGGTTTAAGGCTCTAGCCTAACCTACCTGACAGGTTACAATTGGACAGAAGCGTCCAGGTGGTGCTGCAATCAATTGGGTCACATTATAATCATCACCGTACTATATGAACAACTTCTAGAAGTTGTTCCAGGATTGCACTGAACTAGTGTCTGCACTAATCCCAACCAACTCAGTCCTCAGGCATGCAGATATTTAGGGACACTCTGGATAATGATGCTGACAAGCCTAGCCTAACGTTGTCATTGGCTCGGTACTGTATCTGTGACCGAAAGATCTTGTCCCAGAGCTAGTTTGATAAGACAAAAATGGCCACTTAATGATCCTAGAGCCACCAGAAGCTCCAAGAACAGCACGACTCCCATACATAAGTCATTATCAGCAGGGCTGGAGTGGATGTGGTCAGAAAGCAGGGAGTGGTCCAGTGGGCATGTGAAGAAACTAGATCTCAGATCTGGTTTCAGCTTCTAAGGAGCCGCATAAAGGACCTTGATTCTTACACAAGTTTCCGACACAGACACACCTCTCAGACTGGAGCTAATTTGCCTTTATGGTATGTGACAAGGCAGTAAAAAGTTGGAAAAACAATGGGGTCACAGCTGGATGATTTGGTTAAGATCTTAACAAAACATCAGGCAGCAGTCTGTTCACTTTGCGGTATGAGCACGTATAGCTCTCCTGTGGAAAAGCCAATTAAGCTCTCTTTCTAAGTTTGTTTGTTGTAGAAAGATACTTTTTATTTTTTTTGCAGGGGTAACTGTATGTGTGTTCTTGTGTGCAAGTGACTGTTAGTATGTGTTTGTTTGCATGAGTGTGTATAATGCTGTTTCTTCTCTGCCACAGAGGAGGGCCGGGCGGCTGCAGGCTCTCTAGACACACTATTTGGTAATTAGACTGAACGGTTGCCTGGTTTCCGCGAACTGAGCTTCACTAAAGCTTTTACACACCTGATGAATAATGCAGTTTATCACAGCACATTTATTTGGCAAATATTTCTCTGAAAAAAAAAACTACCAACACATGTGACCAACTCAACTCTCCCATGTCTCTCGTCTATTGAGATGCTAATGACATAACACAGAGCAATCAAAAATGGCACTAATAAGCTTTAGTTGATGTACTTGCATAGGGGGATCCTTCACTACAGCCTTCAGTGTACTCTCCATAATGATTGGCTTGTTCAAGTGTGAAATCGCTATGAGAGCATCAAGACTTCATTAAAACAGGGGACATCTGCGTCTCCAAACCAAGGGCAAATGTGTGAGGCGTTAAGCTAGAGGTAAGAAAAGTGGGCTTGTCACTCAAAGGTTGCTGGTTCAAATCCCAGACCAGCTGGACAAATGTGGCTGGGGAAAGTTAATGGGCAAAGCCCCAAATTGTCCAGTGGAGGTGCTCAGACGCCACCAGTAGAAGACTCTGGTTGTACTGGGACGCTCCCAGGTGTGAATGTAAAGTTACACAAACAGCCAAAAATGGACGGGTCACCTTTCTATGGCTAAATAAAGGCTAAAAAAGTTATGACTAGACTGCCCTGTAGCTTCATATCTAAATGATATAGCCTTTAATGGTTGCCTCATATTTACAAATCTGCATAAATGGTGGACTGCATGTATAGCTAAACTTACTAAGTGTAGGCTAAAGTGTAATCGTTAACAAATAAATCTGGGGCCGAGTGATAGATGATTAACCAGAGTTAAACTGTGTTGAAGGTGAGTTACTCCAATTGGCCAAACATCTAAAGTAGAAGACAAAGAGTCTGCTGAACACCTGTGTCTATCAGTACCACTGTATAAAAGAACATTTAGTGTGAAATCCCAGTCGTCATGAATCACCAGCAGCACTCACTCAGGCTACGGCTACACTTTTCGGGTCTAGCGTTTTCGAAAAGCTTGCCGTCCACACTACATTTTCAAACTCATCCACTTGGGAGTTTTCGGACAGCTCCATTTTCGGGAGTCGGAAATGCCGTCGTAGTGTGAGAGAGAGAGAGATGGCAACCCGCCTGAAGTGCAAAAAGGGAAGAGGGAAAGAGTTGGAAGAGGGTATAGGGGGTGTAAGGGACAAAGAAAGTTTTGGTTGAACTAAATTATTATTATTACTACTACTACTATCTGTGTAAATAAGAATTTGTTCTTAATGACTTGCCTGTCTAAATAAAGGTTAAATAAATAAATAAAATAAATACTACTTTTATTATTATTATTAATAATAATAATAATAATAATAATAATAATAAAAATAATAATAATAATAATAATAATAATATTTAAACATGTAGGTTTTGGGTGATATTGTTCTATCTACTTCGGCAATATAAGTCTTGTGTACTTTCATTAAGAGAAAATTAAAGTCCACAGAGGCCACAATAGTTTACACAGCTCTGACCACTTCAAACACGACTACATCATACATGTAGCATAATAAAAAAGGCTTACTCACACCTGGATTACTGCGACTCACTCACTTGTCCGCTTCGACCACAGAAATTGAGCGGAGGCGAGTATATTAAGGGAGAAGAATTTGAGCTGACTCATGAATCCTCACACACTGCCGGCAGCTAATGGTGAGAATGATAATGCAGGATTGCTCATAGCCCCTAGAAGCCCGGCAGAGCTGGCCTCTGTGTCCACAGTGCGCTCGGCTCCAGATGAGTGGTTTGGCTGCCTGGTAGCTGAGCCCAGGCGAGGACAGGAGTTTGTATTGTTGGTGGAGCCAGCGAAGAAGGATCTCAGACTGCTGATGGGCACCCATGTGTAATTATATACTCCCCACCTGACTCAGCAATGCCCGCTAGGGAAAGGAGGGCATCATTGTTCCCAGCCCGACAACCACACATACAAAGAACACGGACATGCTTTGCAAGTGCACACAGACACACTACATGCCCACAGATGCAGGCACACTCACACAGAAATCACAGTCAAAATTAAAATGTGTTGGGTGGCTGAAGGAAAGACGGCAGACAGACTGACTTGAACCAAATGATGATGCTACATTTGAGGCTAAAGCAACGCACTGTAAAACTGAACCCTCTTATTTCAAGGATGCAATTTACATAAACCGTGACTGGAAATTGGTAGCCTTAAATTTCACGAGAGACAGTCTATTCATAGTTCAGTTTCCTTTTTGGAGGTGTGTGGGTGCTTCACACTCACTTTGTGTGTGTGTGTGTGTGTGTGTGTTTGTGTGTGCATGTCAGTCACAGGAGTGAGGAATGCCATGGCCCTCCAGTGCCACAGGGTTGAACCTAAGCTCATTCGTAATTTAAAGCTCTTCCATGTCTGCTCATATCAATTATTCACTTCTGTTTTCCTTTTTTTTTGCAGTCCGTGTTCTTGAAGCATGGTCAGAAAAAAACTTCACATTGTACCAACCAGCACCCTAATTAGGTCCAAAACCATTGCCTTTAGGCCTAGAACTGTTATCTAAGTCAAAAGTGTTTTTTTCATGATACTTGTACTTCATTATACTTTCTTTTATTATATACGAATCCCATGAAATCCATCATGTGAAAATGGCATACAAGAGGGCTCAAACCCCTCCTACATCTACCACAGTCCAGTTATTCACACTACAAAGTGGGGCGTGGGGCAGTGATGCAGTCTCGAGTGGTATCAATCCAGGATAGAGCAGGTGCACATACTTGAGCAGGGCTGAACAGACAGTACAAATATATGACTCTCCATAGAAAAACATGGACCCGTCTGCAGAATAAATGTTTTCACAGATGAGAGAGCAGCATTCCACCCAGTTCCCACCCAAACCATCAATCTCAGGTCATGAACACTATGTGGATAGTTTACGAGTACAGGTGAATTCACCGCTGGTTTCAATAAGACACAATTCTGAAACTGAAAGTCAGGGCTCCTGACAGTGACATTCTAGGAACATTTGGCAGCCACAGGCTATACAGATTAACATGTTGCTCCATGGTTAAGGTCAGTTTGCTATGCAAAAGTTCTCATCTCACACCCTCCTAATATTTACCTAGGGAGTGAATGGCTGTTCCAACATACCTGGCCCTTGGAGAGAGGGGTACGGGCAAACACAGCCGCGTGTGCGTGTGTGTGCGTGTGCGTGTGAAGACTTTCAGGTAACTTATTGCAGGACCATGTACTAACTAATGTACTAACAGAGAGGAGGTTCTCTTTTTGTTGCGATAAGGGAGATTCATTCAACAAAAATGCTGTGTTCAGGTGAGGTCTGTACTTGACTGTGTGTGTGTGTGTGTGTGTGTGTGTGTGTGTGTGTGTGTGTGTGTGTGTGTATAAGCACTCTGGAATGGATGTTGTGAAACGATGTGGTTTTATTAATAACACCACATCGTTTCACAACATCCATTCCAGAGTGCTTATACACACACACACACACACACACACACACACACACACACACACACACACACACACACACACACACACACACACACACACACAGTCAAGTACAGACCTCACCTGAACACAGCATTTTTGTTGAATGAATCTCCCTTATCGC
>CABFOS010023198.1:9714-23228 GCA_900660315.1 Diretmoides pauciradiatus | reverse complement strand
CCAGCACAGGATGCACAGGATGGCAGATCAGACAGCAGGAGCTAACCTCAGCCTCGGGGAAGGAGTCGGACCAGATGCGGTTCCAGCTGGCAGGGGGAGAGCAGCAGCTCTCATCAACCTGAACAACACACACAAACACACTAGCGGTTAAAACATAGTGTGATAGTAGTAATGATCTGTACCGTTATACAGGATCAGTCAGGTCAAATTCAATATGATCCTGTGACAAAGGGTATGATAGGGTATGCCCACATTGCTCATTGTAGGCAGCGTATCAATATATGTTGTCTGCCTGATGGTTTTCAGGCATCAGGACTTGTGGGAAAGTAAAGCTGTTCAGAGCACATTGTTTCATTAAGGCTTAATCTATTTATGAACAAACAAGGTTACAGAAGAGAACAGGGGTAGAGTCAACATAAGGACATGGAAAGTTTCTAGATTACTTGGTCTGGTTATTACTATTTACAGGAAATACCTGCACACTGTGACTCAGCCCTTGCTGTGTGTGTATATGTGGTGCATATGTGTGCGTGTGTGTGCGTGCGTGCGTGTGTGTTGATCCCCTACCGTCTGCTCCAGGGTGTGGCTGCCACAGAGGTCTTTGAGCTGAGGGTCAGAGCTGGCTCTCTGGCTCCTGTCTCTGCTCCGAGCCTCGCCAGAAAAGTTCTTCTTCTTCACACTGCCATCTGGCACAGGCACGCCGACACACACAGATACACAAAGAGACACAAACATTAGCACAGATATAAAGTGAGAGTTAATAGTTAACTGTACTAATTCATTACTAGTACTAGTAATTCATTACCTCATACACAAATTCAACCAATAATAAATTTAATTCAAGGAACTAACAAATTTGTACATTTTATTCAGTAAGAATAGGCGACCAAAGCACAAGTGCATAATCCATTAGATGGTAGACTTCCTCGGAGCATGGAGATGCTGGACTCACTCTTTTTAAGGATGGTGGGGCTGCTATCGTAACCCCCAAAGGTGTCTGCTCTCCTGGGCAGAACCCCAGAGCCGCTCCCTTCCTCCGGCCTTGGGGCTGGAACATCCTCCCTCACTCCGGACTGCAGCAGGTTCTGGAGGTTCTCCACTAGGGTGGAGGACAGAGCGACGGAGGAACAGTAATCAATACGACAATGCCTATACCTTTTGTTTGTATTGTTTTTATTTGTCTTGTTTCTGTAAAGCACTTTGAATTGCCGTTGGCACGAACAGCGCTATATAAATAAAGTTGCCTTGCCTTGCCTATTCATTAATTTTAAGTCCACAGTAGGAAGTACATATGCATAAAGTGGACATTCAAACGCACAGGTGTGTAAGATTCAAACAATTCAATGTTGTCCTTTGTGACTGCTACTGACACACATGTTGCGGAGCTCTGTCCTACCCTCAGTGATGGCTCCTTTGAGCAGAGTCTCTCCCTGCTGGAGGTCGGAGGCATCTCCTCGGAGCAGCAGTCTAGAACGTGAGGCCGTGTCCTCCAGACCTGCCACTGACTCGGCCATGTCTGCAAACAGCTGCAGCTTCTCAGTCAGAGCGTGGACGATTATTGCATCCTTCTGACTCAGACGCTCTAAAATGGGGAGGATGAATTGGACATGGCAACATTTCTTAAAACAATGGATCAGTTCTTCTGGTGGGTTCCCACTTTAACCTTCAGTGGGTTTTTAAAGAGCCTCGGCTCCAAAGTGAGAAGATTAATTATTCCCTGGATGAAAGCGTTTAAGAACTCATGGGATGAGATGTAGTAGAAAAGAAAATCAAAACAGTGTAATAATTGTAGGATTAACATGATATGTGAGCACCCCCTAGTGGCACAGTATTGCTAGTTTTCCAGGGCATTCCTTGAGGTCTGTTGATGCTCATGTGGTCTGCAGTTACCTTGAAACTCTTTGAACCTGGCCGCCCGCGCCTCTTCCTCCTCACTAAACAGTCTCTCTTCTGTATGTGGACAGCTGAGACAGGGACAGGAGAAATAGAGGCACGGTGAGCAGGGCTCCTACACATTTACACATTTATTACACATCTGCTCATACCAATCTATAACTGAAGATCACAACAGGTGAAATGAGAGTGGGTAATTATATGTGAGCTATGACGGGATAACAACATTTTCGCAAACTTTTGTACAATTTCCAAGACCTGGATATTGTCAACTTCCGTTTCCATACTTTTCGATACTATCCAGACCTGTGTGTAGGGATCCTGGATGAAAGCATGCAAGAATGCTGTCTTGAGTAATGAATAGAGGTGTGATCGGGAGAGCATGAACACGTGTCCCCCTCTCTCACAGACTCTTTATCCGTAGCTACCTCTCAACAGCTTGCCGTATGTGTCTCATCCAGGTGTTTCGCTCTTCCTTGGAGCTGGTGTGGATCTCGTACATCTCTGGCTCGTTGGAGGAGGCACAGATGAGGAACATGGCCTTCTCCTCATGGGCCACCTCCCTGACAATCAGCTTCTGGAGAGAGATCACTGACGGTTTGTTGTCCTGGGAGAGAGAGAGAGAGAAATATAAGGCATGCTTTCAGATTACTAGTGACTGAGGTGATTGATGATTGACAGTAATCCATGACAGCTGTCAGATTGACTGACTTTACTGACTGAATCAAAACAAAAAAATAATCTAAATATATATTGACATATCGATATTGAACTGTGAAAAACCTATTCCCAATTACACCTGATCTTGCATCAATCAAGTATTCTATTTTATGATACACATTGTTTTAGTGCTACAGTAGATGGTTACACTGACAGACTGAAGACAAACCACTCACCACTGTAGCAAATACATATCTCTGGTCCTTCTCCTGCAGCAACACCAACACATCTAACAGCAGCACTGCAATAATATCTGGACGGACAGAAATCAGAAATGACATTTCATCAGGTAGATGAAAACTAACGAGACACACATAATCCTTTGATGTAAAAGAAGAATTTATTTAAATTTATTCCATATCCAGGTAGAGATGACTGGAATATCTCACATATCTTCATTGGGTTCAGTCTAAACAGAGTATCTAACTCATAAGCGCACTACTAGACAGTACAGTGATGAAATATCTTGTACTGTGCCAGGTACCTTTGAGCCTGCCGGAGGCGGCTTTCCAGTTCACTGTGCCCTCGTGCAGCAGCCGTCTCCTGCCCTGCGCCAGGTCCTCCCTGCGGAACACTCGGCCATCTTTGATTTTGCCCAGTGCCTTTGGCTCCATCTTGTTGTGAATGTCTTGCAGTCGCGAGGCCTTCTCATGGAGGTTGACCAGCGCATCCACCTGTACGATGGTGTCTTTGATCAGCCCCAGTGCCCGTGTCAGGTCCTCATGCTCTTCCGTACCCGCTGAAGAAAAAAAATTACACACACACACTTCTTAGGTACAGCAAAATAAAACCCTGACTGATTCCACCAGACAACTAAGACTGAAGTTATGACTCAATAATTATATGGATATACTCTTCTTCTGTTGTTATTGTGATCCATTTAGCAGCAACTGCATGAAAGGACACATGCTGTACCTTCAGTGTTGTGTAGAATGCGCTCCACTAGTACCGGGTACTTGGTAATGCGCTGCGTTACCAGCAGAATACACTCGGACACTCCTAACCTCCGCACAATGGACAGGTTGTTGATTTTCTGAAAAGGAAAAAATAGAGAGGCTTAATTTAGATCTTTTTTCCCTTTTTATTAAAGCAATTAACTACACAGCAAATGTATGCATTTCAAGTTTGTCAGTGGGTTCATAATGTTGCACTACAAAGGGAGGCACACTGAGCTCAGCCTCAGAAAAAAAAAGCATGCTCATCAATCTCACCCTTATGAGGTTCTGGAACTTCTTGTTGTTTTGCAGCTGTTCTTTGTAGTAGCTGACAGCCTCAGTGTGGTGACTGCAGAAATCTCCATAACTCTCCTTCATCTTCTCTCCTATCTCACCTGAGAACTAGAGAACAAAAAAAACTGTGACACCCAGGTGGCTCATTGTTCTGTTTTAGTAACTGCCGTATGTGTGCAAGTCCCTAGTGCAGAGTGTATATGAATCATGTGTGTGTGAATCATGCTGTGTATGTATATTTTGTGCATGTACAGTACAACAGTGTTATATGGCGTATGTATGCATGTGTGTGCTTTATGGATCATCTATCCCTTCCCTACCTGTGTGATCAGTATATCAGCCAGTCTGTGGATGGCGTAGTTCTTGTCATTGGGCGAGACAAGGCTCTCCCGCCGGCGTTCCTTGAGGCGGGACAGGAAATGAGTGTGGAGCTCCAAGAGGTTCTCCAGACGGGGGAAAAGACAGTCCAGCCTGCCCGAATCCATCTGGAGGTTCTCCTTCAGCTCTCGAACGTACACGCGCAACATGATCTTCAGTGTCCGCACATGGTGCATCTCTGTTTGCATCAACTCTGTGCAAAGGGACATACAACAATAGGTTACATATTCATGTTCAGTGGCCTCAAGCACATACAATGTATCAGATGTACCTACGCCTTATTCTATTATACTTATTATATTCTACTAGCATGAGCACCTGCACAAAAACCTGGCTTCCATGTTAGACGATAGGGTACGTGGGTACTTGAATTTCACCCCCGGGGGATTAATAGTGTTACCTTACCTTACATCGTTGGGATAATCAAGTGGGCACCTGCTATCACAAATACTATGCAACTTAGACTCACCATAAATCACATCCTGTCTCTTCACCATTTCTTTAGAGTGCTTCTTAACATACTGCAGGTCAACCGCCAAATTCCAGGACTCTGCTTCCAGTTCCTGGGCATCTGACTCCAGATCAGCCCGCACCGCTGCGTAGTGAGCATCTGAGGGAAGGAACCAAGGTATAAACAATCATGACACATTACACTGTCTGGGTGGTGGCACTCCCAGCAGCTAATATAAAAAAATGTATGAAAGAAATACATATCAAAGAATAGAATAGAAGGCCAGAGACGGCTTTGACCTCTAGTAACCTTTTTGTGCGGCCTACTGAAAATGTTTCTGATAATCAGTCAACTATAGTGGTAAAAGAGTCAGAAACATAAAGTTGGGTTCAAGTAAGTCAGAGTTTAGGAGCAGGGGACATTTGATTATGGGGGCACTATAATAGCGCCCTCATGAGGCGCAACTGCAAGTATGCATGGCCTCAGGGCCTAATATTGATCTTGCACACAAAGATTTGTGACAGTTGGACCAACTGTTTAGGAGATTTGCCTACTTCCTGTTGGGGTTGGCGGTTGACGCTCATATATTTGTGCACATGGCGGTCGTAATGTTTGGAATTTCAGAACTCTTGATTATTTTTGATAATGAGTGTCCACTAAACAGAACAGAGCAGGTTTGGTTCATATAAGTGAAATGGTCTAGGAGGAGATAGAAAACTTATGTTTTTCAGAAAATTCAAATTTGAAAATATAATTAGGCAGATGTGAAAATGTTGTAGGCCATGAGGAGACGCATCATATGATACCAGTTTAATTTCTCTAGGGCAATTGGGGCAAACGTTATAATCATTTTAAAATTGCAACTTTGGCCTGATGGTGGCGCTAGAGGCACTGGCCAATGGACACCAAAATTGCTGTGCGTACGTTTGGGAAAGCCCTCTATCAGCACGCACATTTTCAGAAAACGTTATCAAGCGGTTATATGAGATCTGGCTATTTTCTAGTATAGCGCCCCCTTGAGGTGCAGCTGCTCAATCAAGTGGGCGTGGCCCCAGGGCCTAGTATTGGACTTGCACACCAAGTTTGGTGACAATTGGACCAAAGGGTTAGGAGATATGCCTACTTCCTCTTTAGGTGTGGACATCGCAAACACGTTTGTGCATAATGTTTAGAATTTCACAACTCTTATGATGATTTTGATGAGTGTCTACTGAACAGACCAGAGCAGGTTTGGTTCATACAGGTGAAATGGTCCAGAAAATTAAAAATGGCAGAAAATCTAATTAGGCATCTGAAATTGGCGTCTGGCAAAGTTGTAGGCCATGAGGAGATGCATCATATGATACCAGGTTCATGTCTCTAGTAGCCTGGCATAACCAGACCAATTCCCAAATGCGTATTAAGTCTGGAACCTCGCAGTTCATTTTTGATTTCCAAGGGGCGTTATCAACAGGTGCAGACCAAAATGATCAGACACGTGTGCTCTGACTGATGTGTAAAATTAAACTTTTACCAAATCCTGTCGAACACATCTTTCTGATCAGCAAAAGCTTTAAGTGCAGTTGTTTGTTCTTCTTTTAGAAAAAATATACTGTCCAGTTCGTTTAATACTGTCGCGATAGCGAATTCAACAGACCACTCCACATCAACTTGTTTGTTTTCACAAAAGCCTGAACGGCATTGTCTGTCAGTCATCGTATCAAACCCGCCTCATATTAGATTGGCCAGCTGTTTTCAGGACGGGTGGAAATCTGTTTGAACAGAGGGGGTCCAGACCAATCTGCCAGAGCAAATAAACATGAGCTCGCAGATTCGTCTGGTTCCCAGGCTATGTCTCTAGGGCAATCGGGGCAGAAGTTATGAGCATTTGAAAATCACAACTTTGGCCTGTTGGTGGCGCTAGAGGCATTGGCCTATGGACACCAAAATTGCTGTGCATATGTTTGGGACGTTTGGGATACAGTAGCACTCTATCAGCATGCACATTTTCAGAAAAACCGACCAAGCAGTTTGGACTGTACAGGAAAAAACAGCAGGAGAATAATAATAATAACAATAATAATAATAACAATAGGATATTGTGCTTGGCACCTTGATTATAGGATACCAGGTAACTAAGTCCTTGGATGAACAAATAACACTTTTACAGAATGCATCTTCTACATTAGAAGATTAAATACTGAATAATGATTTTCAAGTGGTGATCCCTATAAATAAGCTCTTCAATTACCGTACTCCTTCTTACACAAAGATCACATTCACATGAAAACACATTTTCCATTTTAAATTTCGATACCATTCCACAACCTTCATTTTGAAGATTTGGCAGGGCTCAGTATCATGTATGGGGATAGTGAAAGAGCAATTTGACTCATCTAAGCAGTATCGCTCAACAGCTGAAGTCTGTTCTTCATAAAAACAAATATATAATGATGCATTCAAGGTCTGCAACTACATGAAATGTGCATTCATATGTGAATCTGGACTGATCAACAAAACTGGTTCAGTAACTTGGTTCATGTAAATCCCAAACGTTTCAAACTTGAAATGAAGAAAGAACAGGACATGTGTGATCCCTGCTGCTGAGTGGTCCAGTATTAAGTGGTGCAATAGCCCTTTCATGATATGGGTGTGTCTGATAATACGAAACACCCTGTAGCATAGCAGCAGGAAAATAAGGTGATTTTGTCTGAGGCAAGCTAAGGCAATCCAGTAAGCCTGTTTCTCTCTCCCACACACTCCAGCTTAATGAGACTGGGTGAGGTCAGCTCTGACTCCCCAAAACACACTCCCTGCCTGAAAGAAAACACACTGAAGACAACAGAGCCACTCTGAACCTAGACACTTGTACAAACTTTAGTGCATAAGACTCAGCGAAAATTTCCTTCAGTCATTTTCAAATTTCAAGACAATGACATCACCTTTTGAACGATGGGAATTCTTTACTTTGGATAACTGGATATCCACCGTCATCTCTGTCACTCACCTTCTACGATGATGGAGTCGGTGGTGGAGGGAGCAAGGGAAACGGCGTCTTCGTTTAAGCGTTTGTAACGGAGGGCATCCGTCTCGTCCATCTCCCCAGGGAGGGATCTGAAGGAGGACAACCACAGGTCCAGAGTGGCGTACATGCTGAATACTAGCTAGTGGTATCCTAACCAAAGAGCCAACAAGCGCAAATACTGTACAGGTCCAAGTTGGAATACATAGCAATAGCACAAAATGAGACACGAAAAGAGAACAACCGAGGTAGCTCGATTTTTTTTTACTGATCTTTCTTCGGTCTTCTTCTCTTTCTCTATCTCTCCCCCACCTCTGCCTTTCCTTGTTAACACTTTTCCCGTATATCTCTCCCACTACCTTCCTCTCCTCCTGCATACGAGTGACGCGGCAGCAAAAGTACTTCTGAGAACAGTCTAGACTCAGTTTCAAAAAGCTGTTAAATCAGAAAAGACAGCTTGCTTTGGCATGTCAACTATAAATACGCATCAAAAGATGACATTGGAAAACGGCATTTCAGCAGGAATACAAGATTCTATAAATAGCCCACATTTACATACACTAGATCCAGCAGATATCTCAGGCCCTCTACACCATTATAGGTTTGAGAGAAAAGATATTTTGTCTTCCATTCTTCAGGTTTGTGTCTGTTCTCTACTAAGTAAAAAGAAAATGCTGATGGCCAGAAGCAGTTATTTCAAAACCAGCAAGTAAAAAAGTAAAAGAAAACACAAATCTATTTCCAACTTGGGTCCCCTATTGAGGACTAACAAGGCAAAAGTACTGACCCTGAGCTGCTGTGGTGATGGAGGCTGTGGCCAAGACTAGAGGAGGCGGCTGGAGCGGCGGCGGTGGAGTTGGCAGTATGGGCGGCGGTCGACTGAGCGCTAGGTCCCCGCAGAGTGAGGGTCATGCCTGGGGTGCGAGGAACACCTGAGGGGCCATCCACTGCCTGGAGTGACTGGTCCCGCTCTTTTACCACTGGTGAAGGAAGACGAGAGACAGATGAAGGGAAGACATGACAAGAGGAGAAATTAGGGAGGGGGACAGAGAAATTATGAGATGACCAGCGAAAAGGAGAAGAGGACGAGGTGGAGGAGGTGAGTGTTTGCTTATTTGACTGCTGTCCGTGACGGCCGCAGTATTTCTTCAGCCAGGAGCGAGGCAGGGATCCCAAGAAACGGCAGGTGATCAGGTCACGGTGCATCAACACCCGCACACCGACACGTCCAGATAGACCCCAGTTTGAGGGGGAGGAAGAGGACAATGGTTTCGCCATCCTGGAGCGAGCTCTGGAGGCTCCTGCGGTTCGGCTAGTGCCCTTGCTAACCGCTAGCTCCATCCCGAATATCTCAAAGGAGTAGAAATAATGGAGGTTGGAGTATAATAATCCAAATACACCAAAGTATAGTTCAAGTTAAAGTACTAGTTTAAAAGTAGTAGAGGCGGTAGTAGTGAGGCATGGGATGGAGATAGACTCAGCATCGTAGATGATGCCGTGTACTGTTCACTGATCTAAACTAAGAAGCTACGTAGAAGACGGCAGGCAGACTGGCTTTATAACCGACACGCCCAGATGACTCATTTCATCTGGCAACTTCTAGAAACATGTACTTTCTGATTCTCCGTCACTACCTCCCTCTCTCCTCATTTCCATGACCCCCTACACTAGCCACTGATTGGTCAGGATGTGACGAGGAACCAGGTGTGACTCTCAGAGGACTCCAGCTGTTCAACAGAAAATAACAACCGCTAAAGGAGATTAACTTAAGCTCCTGCTGCTGCAGCCACTACCGTCTCCTGTGGGTTGGATCGCATGCAACTCTACAAACAAGGACCTGTTGCATTTTTTAATTAATACTGATCATTATCTAATATGGAATACTTAATAATACTGAAAGAAATTTCCATCATTTATTCTGGCATTCAAGGCTAATCAATTCAAACCTTTTATGTAACCTCTACACACTGGAGTAAATAAACTGAGAAATTAAATGTGGATTTTTTTATTTTTATTTGGTAGACTTATATTAATTAGGTGAATCACCTGAACTGCTCCCAACCACGGCTAATTATCACCTTCAGCTAGAACCTGCTGGTAGCCAATCTCCTCCTCTACACACTAATGTGCAGTCTGCAAGCGCACACACACAGACACGCACGCACGCACACACACAGTGAGCAATATGAGTACTCAAGGAATTAAAAAAGTCTGCTAAGCTGTTGTCAGTGTTCATCAGAGACACCATTAATCTAGCTAATCCTCTCCAACCCCAGGAGAAGCAACCAGAACTCTTTAATTTGACACAAAGGGACTGGCAGAATCACTGCACACCCCTCAAACCTGACCAATGACTGTGGCCAATGGTATTAACTAGGTCTAGGTGTGTGTGTGTGTGTGTGTGTGTGTGTGTGTGTGTGTGTATGTGTGTGTGTGTGTGTGGCTGTATTAGAGGTCTGCAAACCGACCCAAGGCCCAACAGGGTATCCTTTGATTTTGTCGAGTCGGGCCTATTTCTCGGTTCTAGGACATCGGGTCAGATCAGGTTTGGGCCTTGAAGCTGTGAGTCATAAACTTGTTTTGATACAGTTACACTAAGAATGCCTGTTCAAATCAAATCCATTGTCTCCTGTTTTTTTCTGGCTAGCCTGCGGTAAAAAGGAAGATTGAGGACGGGGGTACATGTTCAGCCCAAATTAATTGGGGAAGAGTCGCTATGGAGACGCTTTGCTCTTGAGGTGACGAATGAAAGTGAAGCAACCGGCTGTGTGTCCACAATATGGAACTGTTTTCTCATGCGACAGCAAGTGGACTTGGACCGGTGCAAGCCTGCAAAAGCAGACAGAGCTGAAATCTTCTACTGTGGACGATGCTCTTCCTCCATAGTGCTTATGGAGTCACTTTGTGATTGTCAATAATTTACTTCATAGGCCAATAACAGAAATATCTTTTGTTCAGTGGACTTTTCTTTCAAGCAGTCCAGTCACGTTCCTTGGGGAAAGTTAGGTTTAAATTCTAGTGGATAGAAACTGGTAAGACATTTTTCTTTATTTCTAATTGCATGATAACATTGTTTTCATGAATCCAGATTCAATGTATGTGTGTGTCCTAGTTCAGAATGCTTCAGAAGTTTTAAGCAATTTGCTTTGTTCACTGGGAAACATACATGTTTTTTTGGCGGGACCGTGACAGCAGCAGCCTGTCAGACGCGAATGTCTGACTGAAGTTACACTATTGGTCGACTTTCACACACGTGATGAAAGGCATTCAAGTGTGCCTAGGAAATCTGGGCATTTGCCGATGTCATGGTGTCTTGAATGTAATGTACCATTCAGCGGAGGGTTAAACCATTGGTCGACTTTCACCGTAATATATTGTGATGCATTCAAGTGCGTCTCGGAACAGAAAACAGCTCTCCATGCGCCAAGAGGCATGAGGTCACACACGGTCAAGCCACATACTAGATTTTGACCTAGTCTTTGGTTGCTGTGGTGTAACCAAAAAGTGTCATGATGAAGTCATATGCTGCTAGTATCCAAATACGTGTTGTTGGATTTTCGAGCAGTCGGTCTCTGGTCTGAATCTGACTAGACGTTGCCGGGCTGTTTTCGGGTAGGGCTGTAAAGACGTCGGGTACAGGTGGGCTAGGACTTTTCTAGACCTCTTCTAGACCTCTAGTGTGTATGCATGCACACGCGTCTTCTGCTTACCAAGGTTAGGAGATCTTGATGAGGACGTCCTTTGTAGAGAACCTCTCTGTATGAAGGAAAACAGTAAGAAAGCATTTATTCGAGGGCATGAGTGAGATTATGAAATGCCAAAATACTGCATGGACCAAGCAAACAAGACCATCTCAAAAGGCAAACACATGAGTTGAAAGAGGCACATAATCCTCTATAGACTTGTCTAGTCCAGAATTAGAGCACAACAATGCAGTGTTGCAGTGTCACTGCAATACTGGCTTTATTTCTGATGTATTATCTTTATGTCTATTGACCATAATGTGACAGCTGACAAAAAAATGTTTAATTGTATTTATTGGCTATGGATTTTTTTTGTTTTACATTGAAATAGTTTAGAAATACTGAAGCAACATAGACTAACGTATATTATAAGTAAATATAATATAGGCTGTAACGATATATTGTGGAACGAAATTTCACAATCCAAAAAAATGTAGAGGTGAAAAATCGCGATATTAACCAAATCTCATGAATTAGACGAGCATCCACTTTTATTTATGAGATTCTACTATTTGCACTGAAACATATATCAGAACTAAAGAAACCTGTGGCAGAAGGGAGGGGGTGTGGGTGAGGCCTTGGCTGGATGCAGGAGTGAATCAGGTTGGTAGAGTTAAAAATATTGTGACTGTCTTGAACCGTGAACCCTGTATTGTGTATCACACTGAACCGTGAGCCGAGTGTAGTGTTACGCCCCTATTTATATGTTTAGCTATGGAGTGATCTGAAAGTTGCAAACAAATGTACTTTCCATCAAAAACCTGTGTGCATATACTCAGAAAGACACTCCATAATGGAAATTATTAAGTTAGCAATTATACTGTTGCAAGGTACAGGGGTAATTACATTGTAGTGTTTACCTTATTCTTGATGCTGCTGCACTCACCCAGCAGAGTCCTGCAGCTCTTGTGAACGTTCACAGCACAGTCTGAAAGACAGCAGGACAGAAACTCAATATGAATCTGTCGCTCTTTTTTGTCAGTCGCTCTCCCTGGGAAAACAAAGCAACCCTGAAAGACAAACTGCTGTTGGGTTTGGATGGAATTACATTTAGGCTGATTTGCAGAGATACTAATCACAGTTGTTTTGGACAAACATACAGTGGGCTACTGGGTCCTCCCCTCCATTGTCAGCTTCCCGACTAGACAGACAAAACACCTGAAGAAACCAAACCATTAAGCCTCGCAGAATGGCTACATAGTGTATGAGGTAGGTAACACAAGCCGTAGTCATCCACTCTCTAGGGACTCTGCTGGCCAAACAAATTGTGTTATCACTATGCAAAGTATGAACCCAACTCACTCAGGTAAAAACATGTGGACATGTGATGTGGACAAAAAGCACATGGCCTTCAATGCAAAACACCCCCATGTGCACAGATGTACACAGGCAAGCGACTCTACTCAGGGTGATTAGTGGAGGCAGGGGTTGATGAGTTGAAAACAGCCTGGCAGCCATTACTAAGAAACAACCTTCATCTGGCTGTGGGTCACTCAATACTGGTTGTATGCTTTAAGAAGAAAATCAGAATGGGCTTGCGTTGTGTGTTTGTGTGTCCTAAAATTGTATTAAACCGCTCACCTCTTTGCAACACTATGGTGTGTGTGTGTGTGTGTGTGTGTCTCCCCATACATTAAATAGATCACCTGGCTGTAGAAGCATTTGACTCAAGGTTGCATGGCTTATTCCCAAAGGTGGCGCTCCTCTGAACAAAACAATGTAAAAAATGTCCAATGCTACTGTAGCAGCGTCAACTACTGTAGCAGCTGTCCAATGTAAAAGCTTCCTATTG
Source organism: Diretmoides pauciradiatus (assembly GCA_900660315.1). Lineage (NCBI taxonomy): Eukaryota > Metazoa > Chordata > Actinopteri > Trachichthyiformes > Diretmidae > Diretmoides > Diretmoides pauciradiatus. Next base: position 10,021 of record CABFOS010023198.1, on the reverse strand, counting down.
CCCCCCTTTTATTTCTCTATGCTTACATGTTTGAAATCAATAAAGGACAAAGACGATTCCCTGCATGCAGGGTATCTGCAGGTTTCAACAAGTTAAATTTAAGACTTTTTAAGACCACTTTGAATGCAATTTAATACCAATTTCACTGCCATACTAGCAAAAGAACAAGTAGTGATATCAGGTAAATAACAGCCTTAGAATTATTTTAAAAGTCCTAGAATTTATTAGCATTAAGGTCATAGCTACTGTAGCTCCCGGTAGAAACACAAACACATAAAGTCTTCACATCAAAAACATCATATTTCAT
>CABFOS010023159.1:5756-20335 GCA_900660315.1 Diretmoides pauciradiatus | reverse complement strand
CCCCGGGACGCGTTCGAAGCTCTGCCGGAGGTGGGAGTTGAAGACCATCTTGACAGGTTCTGCCGCCAGGCGTTCCCAGCAGACCCTCACTACTCGTTTGGGCCTACCAGGTCTGCGCGGCGGTTTCCCCTGCCATCTGATCCAACTCACCACCAGGTGGTGATCAGTTGACAGCTCTGCTCCTCTCTTTACCCGAGTGTCCAGAACATACGGCCGCAGGTCAGATGATACGACTATAAAGTTGATCATTGACCTACGACCTAGGCTGTCCTGGTGCCATGTGCACCGATGGACAGCCTTATGTTCGAACATGGTGTTAGTTATGGACAAACTGCGACTCGCACAGAAGTCCAATAACTGAACGCCGCTCGGGTTCAGATCAGGCAGGCCGTTCCTCCCAATCACGCCCCTCCAGGTCACGCTGTCATTGCCCACGTGAGCGTTGAAGTACCAGAAGTACTAGACATCAAGTCATGCTACCAATCAAAATAATAACTCTCATCAAAACAGAGTATGCAATGATTATTTGTCTAATATTTAGAATATCCACATGAACAAGAGGTTTTAAATCTGCATTGTACTACTGTATGTACAGTGAGCATTCCCATTGATGTCCTGGAGAGAGAGAGATAAAAAATGATTACACCTCTACCCCACTGCAGTCTCCCTCCCAGCTATCATTCCATAGGCATCTGAAAGCCTCTCTAAAGGATTGCAGACCTGTGATGAAGAGCTCTGGTGCTCTTCCTTCAACTCAGAAAGAGATAAGACAGCTCAAGAGATCAGGAGTCAGGAGAGAGTCAGACTTTTGGATCAAAATCCTGTATAACAACACATATTGACAAAATCAATCAAATCAAATGTATTTTTGTAGCCCTTAGTCGTGGTTACAGTCTCACCATGCCCATATTATGGAATCAATCAATGTTGGCACATGAATCCCCCTGACCTTGGACCTTTGCAGAGAACAAAGAAAAACTCATACACAAAAAAATGAAAAAAATGGAAGAAACCTTGAGAGGGCTACTCAGAGAGGGATCTAATTGGTGCCAAGTTTGGGCCAGCAGAATAGACAATGAGGACACTTGGGTAGGACATCCAGATCTGGTGGGGGTGTCAACAGCAGCGTCTTAGGAGTGGGGGGCCATGAGGACGCCAACACTGATCAGCCAAAGCCACAGCCTGGAAACAGATAGGAGACACACCCATACATACTCATACTATACATGCACACTCGTTCATATACTCTCACTCACACAGACAGAGATGACATCAGCATCAGTGGACAGGAGCAGAACAGGACATGCAAGCTGAATACTAAATGGTCAATCTGATCTCTAAATGTGCATGGCTAAATTTGGTCAAATGGCAAAAAAGGGTTTTAATCCTGATTTAAAGATTTCAATAGAGCCTGCCTCTCTGACCGCAGCACGCAGACTGGGAGTGTGGTAAGAAAAGTCTCTGTTACCTGCATTTTTCTTTTTGACTGCTGAGATAAACAGGTAGTCAGTGTTCTGTGCGTGGGGGTATATGGTGAGACCAGATCTGATAAAAAGCACGATGATTTCTATGTAAGTAGAAGCACCTTAAATAATATGGGTCAAATCATGGCAATATTGCGAAGGTGGTTTCCTTTGTGACTCTTGTTTGAGTCACATGATTACAATTTAGAGTCAATTTAGAGTAGTATTCTCAAACAGATACCTAGATCTAGTTGGTCCAATAACCAACATCTCACCTCACGCCTCTAATTTTAGGAATTGGGAGTAATCGTTTTGTCGGCATATGTAAAGTTGAGTATGAATTCCGGATGGTAGCTTGTATATAGAGAATAGTAGTGTGCCCCAAAGAGAGACTTGTGGCACAACAAAGTCCACATTGCAACACTGAGATCATATTGTTGTGGAAGACGCGGTGCAGTTTATCAAGGATAAACCATGAAAGTGCCGATCCATGGATACCAATAGAATTTTCAACAATGCAAAACATACACAAATGGGAAGACTGCATGTGCCAAAACATTAAATGAGATGAAACACATTCAGTGATTGTACCATATGGCATCACTGACATACTGTAAAAAATGTTACATACTGTACACGTTTTACACATAACTCCAAACACCATTAGATATTTTGATTATTGAACTGGAAGTAGTATGGTAACCAAACAGCTTTTCATGAAGTGGTGAAGAAATACATGTTGATGGGCGTCCTGGTGGCACAGTTGGCTAAGGCGTGGACCATGTACCCCAGCGTCCTTGGTTTGAGTCAAGCCTGAGACCTTTGTCGCATGGCATGCTCATCTCTCTCATCCAAGGTTACCTGTGTCTCTCTAAAATGTCAAGAAAAACATTAATAAAGTACATGTTGAGTATTCTAGTAATAGGCATTGGGACATTCTACTTACTGTATCTGTATGAGCTGGGTGTATTCCAACAAGTGAGCTTGTGTTGTGAACTTTGTATCTATTAACAGCATTTTTGGTCTCAGGGTATACAGGTTTTGGCAGCTCAACTCTCTTTTGTACATTGGAACTCTGTAGTTTGTCCAAATCAATGGTAAAAAACTAATCTACAGTCATACTGATGTGTTGATTTCTTACTTGTGTCTGTGTCAGGCCTGTTAAACTCTATTTACTTTGCCGTCACATTACAGTGATCTGGTTCTTCATCCACCACAACAAGCTACTAACCACTGTTCCTCATTGTTTTATCAAATGTCTTTTGTTCGGGATGGGAATATCGACTAAAATGTGCATTGACAGTGATAGGCTGTACTCCCTTTCTTGTCCTTATGATCTGTGGCTTCTGTATTGACACCGCCATTCGTGTGTGTGTGTGTGTGTGTGTGTGTGTGTGTTTATGTATTTGTATGTGTGTGATAAGGGGAAGATCAGAGAGAGAATACTTAAGAGTGAGGGATCATCCAGGATGGAGGGAGGGGGGAGTAGAAAGGGCTTAATGGAGAGCCCCTAGAAAAAACATGATGCCAAATGTCTGCGTAGTGTGTAGTGCGGAGACCGAGAGAGCGAGAGAGCGTGAGAGAGAGAGAGAGAGACTCTATGCCTGTCTTACAAATTATCATTGCAATTCCTTCAGTACAAATCCCAGGTCTTATTTCTAAATTGTCTGTATTTTATTTCGCTTGGGGTTGCGGATAATAGCCGATTCCTTTGAAGTGTGAGATTCAGACTAGACATTTAGAATAAAGTTTACTTAGGTATTCTTTGTGTGTAGCGATGCAGTTTTGTATTCTCTGCATGAAAACAAATGTTGCATTGGATTCTTCTTGACCATATTCCACACTTGAACATAACGTTTAATGAATATGAATGAATATCTTCTTCTACCAACCACAAGACGCCGTGATCTCCAGAAAGGTGAGCTCTTCTGTGCTGTTTAAGTAGTTCAGCTCCATCTCACATCCTCTAATAGGCTACTTACAGTAACACGTTAAAAAAGAGATTGTGCTCCTTAACCTGTTCACCCTGCACAGTAACGTTTTTCAGATCCAGGTCCTTTCTCATTCCTTTTTCTTATCATTTCCCAAAGCAGCATGTTAGGTACCTTTCCCTGGCCTAATGAACACCGGGAGAGCACTGATTTAGAAAAGTATTCTTTTTTATTATATAGTCATATATGTATAACATGATGGTAAAATTATAGATCAATGATGGTCATGCACATTTCTTCTGAAACACCATGGGATGTTGGCTTGTGCACAGTAATTTCTGCAGAATTTGCAGTAATTTATCTTTCAATTTCATTTAGAGAAAACATATTGTCTTGAACAACACAGACAGGTGAGGCAAAAGGAGAGGCGTGCTTTTCAAATGGACCTAATTTCAAAATGGCTGCCAGACAGAGCCAAAGAGAGGCGCAGAATAGAATTTTTATGATGCAGAATGTTATAAAGCCAGCGATGCAGGCTGAAGGGGTTCTTGGGTCTGACTAATAGTCTGTGACATCCAAGAAAGCAGCAGCTTTCAATTGCTTTGGAGAGAGAGCGCCTCTCCTCTTGCACAAGCTTTTCTTCCACCAGGCTTTAATTACTAAGCCAAAGGACTTGTCTACTCTCAGTTCTGAAACTTGTTTTTCCTCGCAGTCTTTACAGTGCTCATTCTTTGGGGCTCTGTGGGGACTGTCTGTGGAAAGGGTGCTAGGAGCATACAGTAATGGTACTTGAATTCCACCCCAACCCCCACCCATATCCCATCCTCTCCACCCCCTGGAGCTCTGGTTGCATGTACCCACTGACAATCAAACACATTGACTGGATTGGATTTTAATTATGAAGCTTTTCACGCACTTAAACACACCCCCACCCACTGAGAGAGGAACGCATGGACGTGGGAGAATACAAAGCTTTAATTCACTATGTGGCAAGTAATTACACGCCTTGGGTGCCACTGTCATTGCATCAAGCAACGTGTAATTGATAAACGGAGAGGGAGAAGCGGGTAACATCAACAAATTGGTAATATTGTTTCCACGGATGCACTGGTATTATTACAGCTACAACATCTACTGTGATTATTTATTTACTGACCCTCCAGGATTTCAGTGGTTGGAAATCCTCCTTTTCCCCAGTGGCAGAAAAAACAACAATAACTGAAACAAATCCACCGTTCAAACCCAATGTACCAACAAAGTGCTTCAGTCTCTCACACACACGTCAGACAGAGCCACGCACATATATAGACACACAGACAAACATGCAGTCATGCACACACGCGCACACACACACACACACACACACACACACATTTTATCCAGTTGAATAAAACCCTCGTCAGATAGACAAATATCTCTAACAGTCAAAGATATTGCTCTCTCAGATTTCATAGTGCTGTACAACAACCAGAAGAGAGAATTGCTCTAATGAAAGCAGCAAGTATTAAGTGACAGCAGCAGTGATGCAAGAACGAAATATCAAGAGCAGTTTGATACTTGAAACGGAAAATATTTTCCAAATGGATATTACACGGTCTATGATAGATCACCGTCTTCTCAGCCTGGAGATCAAGTGCATCCTTGTTACAATCCCTACTTGAAGAAAATTCATTTCATGAGTATGATCCCCTCACTTGTCCACCCATTGTTATCTATAATTATCTCAGATTGCTGTTATGACATACAGTGTGTCACCGCCAACACATGCATTTAGCAATACAGCATAGAGGAGAGTGAAGAAGGCTCACAAGCGCAGTGCCCTAGATTATAGCATCTCCCATAATCCACATGGCCAGATTTTTTAATTTCCACCTGGAAGTCTGCCAGGCCAAAGGATTTACATTGCCTGGATGAGAGGATGTGTCCATGATGTGTACTGTGGCTACTGTAGTCCTTCTAAATGATGTACCAGCTGGACACACACCTCTTCATTTAAATTAATATGACAGAAAAGTTTGAATGGTGTGTGTGTGTTATGACGCTGTGTTACATAATTATGAAAAATCAGTGCAGAATGATACATAACCTTTGCAGGGTTACACTCCTACTCATGCCTTCTACTTCTACTACTCACAGCTGTTCAGTTATTCTGTCACATTACTGGGCGGCTCTTTTTTTCTTAGACTTTTATTGGGTGCAAGAGGACATTCAACCACATTGCATAAAGATGCAAAACCTAAACGGTTACATGAAAATGACTTTAAAGCAATGAATGCAGATTTTTCTCTTTTTCCCCATTGTCTGTGCTGCCGTAAGGTTTGAATCGCCCACAAGCCAAAAGCACATACGGTGCTCAAAAAGGCCATTCACGATTTGGACAAAGTGTCGCTACCAGGAATTCAGATTTTTTTTATGTGCTGCACGTAAAAAAAAATCTAATGAACAAAAATCATGAGCAGAAAAGCAGAAAACTTTCTATAGGAAAGAAAATCTCTGGTTTTACATTTAACAACATTAACAAAGACACTCAAAAGAGGAACAACCACAACCATTTGGTGACATTTTCATATAATGTTGAGTGTGCTACCTTTAACATTCTGTGCCTTCCAGTTACCTATTGCATCACATCGCTTTTCAACAAGATTTTTAATGGCTTTTTATACTGGAGTCTATTGAGTATGAATATTCCACATGGAAAAAAATAAACTCTAAAAGAGATACAAAGGTTTATGTTGTTTATCTTGTTGCCTCTTTAACATTGTTTCGTTCTCTGAATGGGGATCCAGTACCAGGCCACGTGATATTCATATTTTACTGTTAATCACAAACAAACAGCATCAAAGCAAAGCTACAACACAACATTGAGGATTAACATAAACAAAGCCGCTGATGAAGCATTAAATTCATTCACTGTGTAGTGCTGTTCAGTCCCAACGTCATTGTTGATTCCCTTGAATTTTTTAATATATTATGTCCACGAATCGAAACTTCATCTGTCAGTTCGGTGACAGAGTCAATTAAGACCAAACTCAATCATATAGCAACATTCATGATGTCCACAGAAAGCTGTATAATCTCTCATTTTACATCCACGGTATTTCACAAACAGGAATCAATTGTGATACACAATAAAGCATGACGTGGCCTTGAGAAACACCTATGCACTGCATCTGTTTGGTGCCAAGTAGCTTACATCCTGCTCACAGCCATATTCACTCATCTAAATACAAATAATTACTACCCAGATGAGGGATTAAGGATCTTCCTTGAAGGTCAAGCCCAGTGCCCCTCCCCTCGCTGGGCACTCGGCTGTCACTCAGAGCTCTGTCAACCCATCGGTAAACGGGGCAGCTGTTCGACTCTGCTTTTAACCTGAGCAGGGCCAGTCCATTCATACAGCTGCTTGGGATGGGACAGCTGCTCAAGGAGGAGAGAGGTTACACGACTTACTTTTATACACGCAAGACAGGCCACACACACACACACACGCACACACGCACACGCACGCACGCACGCACGCACACACACGCACACAGCATGCACTGTCACTTTTAAGCTTACTTCCACTCGCAACTCAGACTACATGATCCCTCTAATTAATCGATAGTTAGTGGTGTTCTTGTCCCTTGTGAACAAATCAGAATGTACTGTCTACTATATCTACTGTTTTTCAAGTGAGGTGCCTCACTGCTCTTCAAACACAATATAAGCTCACAGCATGAGGTATTCTACCATGCATCGCAGGAAAAGTGTTCTCCAGCACATCAAAAGCCGGTTTGAGCTCACATTCATTACAAATACAGTGCAGCATTGTCAGCGTAAGGAATACAACATAAAGGTCTGTTTTCAAAGAGGAGCCAACTCCAAGCATATATCTACTGAACAGAAAACACAGAACGGTAGTAGATGACACCATTACAGTACAGTAATATGTCAACAGAGTGGGGCCCTCAGTTGAGCAGTCTGAAGTGAAATCCTGTGTAAATGGAATGAACATGAACTTGTGTCACTGAGTTTGAGTCCTATAAACGTTGGGCCATGTAGCCAGACCATATACATGTGTAAACAATGCTGATACCAATGTTGCACCAACCCCCTTCACCTTTGGGGTTTGAAAGAAGCAGCACAGAGTCAAAATATATAGCTTCCCGATCCCAGTGGTCATACTGGATTTGTTAAATCAGATCCTTTAGGAATCGAAAGCACGATCTTCACAGATCTCCAGGGCAGCTTTAGTTGCACCACCCAGCACATCCACATTAGCATCAATCCAAGGAATCACGTTCCCGGGCATGTAAGCGGAGCAGTTGGCCATGCCCATGATGTCTACAGGCCGCAGTACCCGGTCCCACATGTTGAACTGGCTCAGCTCACCCACAAAGGCCTGGGTGGCATCAAACCGGCCTCCTACTATGTCCTATAGAGAAAACGAGAGGATAATGTTTTATGACACAGTTTCATTAAACTCAAAGAAGATATTTTTGGGTAGACTACCCCTTTAAACCATCCGAATATTGTGCAATCTCCTGCAATCTCACCATATCTGTATCATTGCAACACAAGGCTACAGGCTCCACGGTTTATGTAGTCTGAATTTATTGATCTCTATGGGGATTATTCATATAACACCACTGTACATTTCTGAAGTATATATATATGGTGTTGTCATGGAGCTAGCTGGTAGAATGACCCACTAATGCAGCTCCCCGGAGGGAAACGATGCTGTTTAGTGGCTGATGTATGAGGTAATACTGAAAGGGCGATGATAGCGTGAGAAGAGTCTCTCCACCTCCGCTCCTCTGCTCCCTTTTCAGCGCCTTCAGATTTGGGCTCAGGGGAGAATACACACAGGAAAAACACACACACACTATGCCTCTGCTTCTCTCTGCTGATCTCACCTGCTCCTGCCCGAGGATGATCACCCCTCCAGGTTTAATTGGGTGCCAGGGGGCCAGGTTGTCCCCAGTGCCCAGACGCTCGCCATCCTGGTAAGCCTCCCAGAAGCCATCCCTGGTGGTCCAGGTGATGCAGATGTGGTGCCAGCGCCCATCACTTACAGACAGCGGCAGCTGGGCCACCTGGCCAGGAATCAAGGGAATAGGTGAGAGACAAGAGGGCAGGGAGAGGGGCCACAGGGCAGGAAGAAAGGTGAGGGGGATATAGATAGGGGTAAGAGGGAGCAGAATAAATCAAGAAAGGTTTGAGATTTATTGCAAACAAGGACAGCAATTAGACTTACTGCTTCAAAGAGATGAGCCAATGCCACATACAATTTAGATTACCCAGGTGATATCAGGGGACAGAAATCCTTCAAAGCAGTGGTGTCGCTAACAGCAAAGTCCTCTTATGCTTTTGTGCTTTGTTCATAGATCAAAGGAAAACAACTGGTTACTTTACCAACCCAACGCAATGGCATAATGGTCCATTGAGGATACAATGCAACACATGAAGCTGAGATGCGTGTGTAACTCATTATACCTTTATTTGGAGCCTACAAAATGACTTCAAACCTATACATGTATCTGTCAGAGCTATTTTTTTCCAGCTAGACATAATTCTGAAAAGATGTGACGAATTGGTGAAAATCAAATGGAAGCCAATACCAATCACAAAAGCTATTGACCTGATTAAGGTTGTCAGGTGGCATCTTTAAGCCACTGAGAGTAGGATGTGCACTCGTACATCAAACCGGTCAGAATAGAAGTGCTGAGTCTTACTGACTTTTAACAGATTTACAGTCAAATATTCAGAGACACTTAAAATAAATCAGCCTTTATGTTGCATAGACTAAGACCTTATACCAAAACACCATATCAACAGGCCACACTTTGCAATAATCACTCGTCATTTAAATGATTAAGATTCATCCTTAAGGCCTGACTGCATAATTCTAATTTTTACCTTCAAAAATTACGTTCCAAATATATTTTTCACTCATGAAAAATTTGTAGGATGTTGTGTAATTAAACTAACTATAGCTGCAGAGCACGTTCTGCCTCATTCTGCAAGTGTACAACATTTATTAGAAGGTCATACATGACTAGGTGTAGTCAATAAAGTCTCATGCATCAAACCAACAGTAACAAGGGTGTTAGGTCTGTCTGTTAAGTATGCATAGCTGGTGGGAAAGTATTGGTAGAATTTTACCCTGTATCACTTCAGCTAACAATGGTCTCTCAGTTCAAAGCAAAACAAAAACTATGAATTTTGAATGGACAACTCTGCGTAGCTTTACTTGCCATCTTTGTAAAATTTACATTTGGAGCATGTTGGACTTACAAAGCTTGGAGCATCAGATTGCCAAAAGAGCAGTGTTAATGTTGTACAAGACCAGTTGAATCCATTACAGATTAAAACCCTGGCAGACATCCTTGATTGGAAAATGGAGACGTCATAAGCAAATGGAGAATGTTTTGCTGAAGTTGAAGTTGAATGTGCAGGAACAAATTAGCCTGGCATCACCAGAACAATTGGCTAATGAGTATTAGTCTGGAACCTCTCAGTTCATTTTCGATTTCCATGGGGCGTTATCAGAAGCAGGCCAAAATGCCTCTGGACGCAGTTGGATAGACATACAACTAGGCATGGGACGATATGAAAATATCATGTCACGATTATCCTGGTCAAAATAATTGCAATTCACGATATTATCCTGATAATCGTCAAAATATGCATAAAACGCTTGAAATGGTATAAACCCGGCATTTAGTGATTTATCTGCTGGCCAGACATAGAGAGGGAAGAGAGGGACCGCACAGCGCTGACGTTACATCCAACCAGAGGTAAAGATGAAGCTAATTAGCTATTTAGCTACATAGGTAACGTTAGCTACATTATGTAGCTAAATAGCTAATTTGCTTCGTCTTTACAATTTCCCTGGTGACCAAAACCTTAACTAACGTTCACAACACACAGTATCATAACGTAACGAACATTTAGATAAACGTCAACATTAGTCACTTGCTATGTTAACCTTAAGTAACTTACAGTAACATTAGTTAATTTATCTGGAGTCTGGCGAACAGAGCTGGATGGTTGTCATGGAGATGGATGGTTGTCATGGTGAAGGATTGCTGTCATGAAGATGGATGTGTAAATTAGAGGTGTTGGTCTCCAGGGCAGACACCTTCCTCTGGCAGGTTCTGCAGGTGGGAACCTCATCTCTCTGTCGTTCCTTAGTTTTGAATCCATAGTATTTCTACACATCCACTTTAACTTTTTTTGTGGGGGATACAGTGGGCAAGCCGAGCCTTCAGCCATGGTGATTGACCGGAAATAGGCACGCTCCCCTACTCATGAGGATATTCACACTCGTGACAATATTCACAATTATCCCGATTATGGAAATTCACTGATAAACTATAATATCTTATATCCTCCCATCCCTACATACAACCATCAGAGCAACGACATGTGTGCTCTGATTGACGTGTAAAATGAAACTTTTACCAAATCCTGTCAGAAGTACAGCAAACATGTTTCTTATCAACAAAAGCTTTAAGTGCAGTTTTTGTTCTTTTCGAGAAAATATACGGTCCAGTTTGTTTAATACTGTCATGATAGCGGATTCAACAGACCGCCCCACATCAGCAGCAGCTGCCTCAACGGTGCTCCGCTGTCAGTCATCGTATCAAATCCATATTAGATAAACAGTTGTGATTGGCATTTTCAGGATGGGTGGAAATCTGTTTGAACGGAGGAGGACCAGACCAATCTGTCAGAGCAAATAAAAGGATCTTGGAGCTTCGTCTGGTTCCCAGGCCGGGAACAAATAGAATTCAAGAAAAAAAATCAACAAAATGCTACCAAATTGTTTGAAAAGAGAGTACGCCTTTATTAGGTTTCAAGGACAAATCTGAATATCTTGCCTTTATAAAAAAAAAAACTTTCTGCAGAGTCATCCTCCAAAACAAAATACAGACAACGCTGCAGTGGTATAAACCAACTATAACCCACTATCTAAGCAGCACGCTGCCTCTCTTCCCACATGCAGCCGAATAAACAACATGAACAACGTGCCCCAGTGGACCCTGTTACCACTGTGAACAAGTTCCACACATGGATGTGCTACATACAGTAATCATATTCACTTCTCTTGCTCTCACTCTCCTGCACCTAATTTACTCTCTTACTTACTATCACTGCTCTCTTGCTCTCAGTCTCTGGTATAGTATAACCTCCCTTTCACTATGCCCCTCTCTCTCTCTCTCTCTCTCTCTGACTTACACAGATGTATAATGCATGGTGAAGGGAAAGCTGTGAGATCTGCCTGTGCCAATATAACACCCAATGTAAAGAAGACAGGGAGAAAAAATCCACTCAAGGGAGAGAACATTCTACCCTCAAATCCACCCAATGCACCATTATAATGCTGCATAAGCCACTGTACTGTTATAAATTGGAAAAAACGATCAGCACAGCTCATACCAACATAACAGTCACAATGCTTTAAATCCTTTGAAAACAAAATGCCCTGAAATATTCATCTATGTTTCAATCACTTCGTTTTGAATTGTCTTGATTCAAAAAGCATTACAAGCAGACTGAAAGGCCCATGTGGCGGATACAGAAAGGAAAGATGTTGAGATATGGTCTTCAGATTAGCACACATGGCATAATATGTTCTCAACTGAATTACTGTTATTCTTGGATGAGTGTGGAATATGGGTCAATGCTATTAAATGTTTATAAGGTTCAAAATTAAACATTCAAAATGGAAGGTCAGTGAATCGTATAGCTCAGCTGCCTCTTCATTGTCCATTCACTAATCATCTAATTATTGGTCATATTTATACCAAGTATAGCTATGCTTATTATAACCTAAATCTATATTTAGTGCCATCATAACAGTCAGTGATGAATGGGGTCAGTGTCACTGGAAAAAACACCACCACCATCATCTTTCCCGTTCAGAAAACCAGGGAAGGATTTTCTGATTTTGGACAAAACACCCTTGAGCAGGGAACTGAGCCGGCAACTGCTCCAACAGTCGACCACATTATGTGATGTGGTGTGAGTTTGTGCATGTGCATTATCACAGTTATCACAGCTTGCATGGCTACATAAGACCAACACAACAGACCTACCTTATCGTTCACTAGTAGCTCAATGGGGTTGTTGCCCCATTCGATGAGTACTATCTCATTTGCCTGGCCTGGGACACCGTAGGAGAAGGGGGTTCCTATCCCGGGACTGGCACTGGACTTCAGCCACATGCACACTGTGAAGGCGTACATTTCTGGTAGGCTCTTCTTGATGCGTCCATACAGGTAGTTAGTACGCAGGGGGAGAGACACCTTGAAATCCTCCGGTGACTTGAATGCATTATTACCTGTTGATAGATACATTCATGGTTACATGTTAATAGTGAACAGCAGAGTGGTTGTGCGCTCAACCAATGCCTATTATAGGACATGGTGCTACTGTAGAAAATCATAAAACATACATGGAAGAGAAAGGGGAAATCCGCAAACTGTATTGCTGCTCCCGGTATACTTTATTGACTAAAAACCAACGCCTCAGGCAACTTTCAACTGGTTGGCTTTTAGTCAATAAAGTATACCGGGAGCAGCAATACATGTGTGCGGATTTTCCCTTTCTCTTCCATACATGTTAATAGTGAACTTCTGAGTATTATAACAAGAACTGATCAGGAGACGCCTTGTTGAAGGCTCTTGATGATGACGATAAAACATTTTTATTAGAGAGTGGAATGAGGACAGTGATGATAAATGATGAGAGAGAAAAGAGGAGGATAAAAATGAATATGAGGAAGAGGATGTTAATGGCAAGGATCACTTGTAAAAAACATATTGATTTATTCCAAAGCAAAACGTGGTGATTGGTGTAGAGGTTGGACAGCCTTCAACTGTCAGTTAAACGAAGATTCTGCAATATAAGTGACATGCACAATAAAGAAACATGTTGAAAACTGAAATTGAAGAGAGAAAGCGAATGAAACATGAAGTTGAGAGGAAGGATGGAGACAAAGACAAACACATGCATGCATACAGTACGCAAACACTGCTGCCATAGTAACAACCATAGTAACAGTAAAGTATCCTGAGTACATATAGGTTTCTTAGCAGCAGGTTTGCACCAAGTAAACATACAACATACTACCCGTGTTTTTTGTGGATGGAAAAGACTGGACATTAGCCAATATGATGATCAGTGTCACTGGGGCCAAATGCCATTATCACCAGCAGCAGCAGCAGCAGCAGCAGCAGCAGCTGTGAGTTGGTATCATCATTTCCCTGGCTACATGGTGCAAATAACACGCCATGAATGCTTTATGCACTGAAAGAGGTCTGGGCAACAACATCAAAACAAATTGTTTCCTTGACAACAATATATAGGATTGGCAGCCATGGGACCAGTGCCGGGACCATTTGCTTTATCTGGGACCAGCCAATCTGCTTTGATTCACAATACAAAGCAAAAGAAAAGAAAGTGTATGTGAGTGAAACGTGTGTTCTGAGTAGAGTGGCCCCATTTCATCCCTCTGAGCTCTTTCTTCCTTCTGTTTCTCTACAAGCTAAATCCTTCCCAGGGTCACGTCTAGAGTCTATCCCAGAATACCCTGGCCTGAGGGCAGGGAGACAATCTGGAAAGGTTACCAGCCCATCACAGTGTTCCCAATCCACCTTGTAACGGTCATAAAATGTGGGTTGTCCCTTTAAGAGCTATACGTGTGGGCGCGGGACGTCCTATGTCACTGCCCCGCGCCTGAAGCAGGTGTAGTGTTCAGTGTTCGCATACCGCTTCTGTGTTGTTGTTTTTTCTTAAGATTTTTACCCCCATTTTCTCCCAATTGTATAAATAGCCAATTCTACCTGTCTAAGCGGTCCCGGTCACTGCTCCGCCCCCCACTGTCAGCCTGGGGAGGGTGTAGACTAACACATGCCTCCTCCGACACATGTGAAGTCACCAGCCGCTTCTTTTACACCAGCCGGCGAGGAGTTTCACCGGGAAGGCATAGTGCGTGCGGAGGAACACGTTATCCTCCCCAGCTTCGCTCCCCACCGACAGGCACCCCGACCGACCAATAGGAGGTGCTAGTGCAGCGACCAGGACTTGATTCTCCATGTCTGGCTTCCCACCCGCAGGCGCTGTAGGCAGCCAGACTACAGACAGACACCCAGCCAAGCCGGTAGCAACCCCAAGGATCGAACCTACGACCTCA
>CABFOS010023146.1:16812-28159 GCA_900660315.1 Diretmoides pauciradiatus | reverse complement strand
CCTAAGCTGTCTTGCACTTGTATTAAATTGAATGTCTGATGCAAGCAGACAGAGCCAAGCGTCTTGGCAGTGGACATTTTACCAAAATAAACCCAACTCCTTGTCCAATTCATAGACTATACCACATACTACGAACTAGTTATGAGTGTTGAAGCTTATGGTAAATGGATTGTATTTTATATAGCGCTTTTACTATTCTAGAAAGACCCCAAAGCGCTTTACAATTATTACACTTCACATTCACCCATTCACTCTCACATTCATAGCACCGACAGCAGAGGCAGCCATGCAAGGAGCACTTCGACACGCTACCCGGAGGAGCCTCGAACCGGCAACCCTCCGATTCACAGACGACTGCTCTACCGCCTGAGCTATTGCCGCCCCCTTAGGAGAATGTTGGTTCATCATTTTGTTTTTAAAGTTTAATTGTAAAATAAGAACTAACAGTTAAAATCAACCACTGACAAGCAAAGACAAGGTTTGAACAAAAGTTATTTTTTCTTTAATATTTGACACGTGTATGTAGTCTCAGCTTTGGAATGTCACCTTCCAGGAACAGACATCAAACAAGAGCTTTAGCTGCAAATTGTAATATTATTGTCCATGTGATAGAAAACACAGAAACTAAATGACTTCACGGCGCTTTCAGAAACGTACTCGGCAGCACGTTGGATACGGTGAGAACAGCTGAGGTTGTCCAAACGAAGCTCGCTGAGAGGAACAGATCACCTCCACCACCATGGCCATTCTCTAGCAGAGTCTGTGATGTTGGCCACTTAGTCAGACTTGAACCTAAAAAAAACTCCCGCTCAACCTCAGTTCTGTACATTCGAAGGCCAATCCTCCCTTGGTGTAACACGCCAGTAAACAAGGACAGAAAAAAAAACCAGTACAAAATGTCACTACATCCCTATGTGACTAGGCCTCGCCAGTCCCTTGAAGACACGCAGCTTTCCTGCCCCGGTGAGATCAAAACTGTAGTCTGTAGTGACATAGGGCATCTCTCCCTCAAAGCCCGGCTGAAACAGAGAAAAGAACCACAAATCACTGCATGAGGAGGCTCGGGGCAAGTATTCATTCCTGTGCTAATCCAGTTTTATAGGACAGCGAATAGAAAAGCTTTCCGACAAGCAGTACGTGCTCCTCTGCTTTTACGGTTCATTGTGTATGAAATGTAAGAACTGTCTTCTGACCTGTGTTGTGACGACGCAGGAGGGCAGCGAAATGGCTCCCAGGAGGAGACAGTTGACTTTACGGAGGACGGTGGGATTCACGGGGGTCAGCAGGAAGTACAGACCTCGCACCATGTCAATACCTCGAAGCAGACCTGGGAAACAAACCGCACAAACGATTCCAAACGCTGAAGTTATACATTCTATTCAAATGAATCCACAAACAGCAACCAGTTTAAAGGATCAAACAGGGTTCCCACTCTTTTTGAGAAATCATTTTCCAGGACTTTTCCAGGAGTTTTTCTTGGCAATCCAGGACAGCACTTGATCACAAACGGTCCTATAATTTACCGGTAGGCCTTAGTATCGACACCTTTAACCCCAGTTTTATTCCTTCTTATATAACGATGCAGGTTGATGATGAAGTGTCTCACATTCATTACAGGTCACAGCTACACATCACTGCTAACTGTACAATAAGATCATCTGGCCTCCTCTTGTTGTTAGATGTGATCAGCATTGGTATGTTGTTTTGTTTTTTTACTTCCAAGCTCTCAAACTTGACCCACGCTGCTATAGTTCTACTAACAGTTTGAAACAAAATACACACTGCACCTAGCTTTACATAGGCCATCTGAGTGGGGAGCTAAAATAGGTCAGAAACCACCACCGAGCAATCCTTATCAGTTAAAGCCGCCGTCAATTTTCCAGGTTTACTGGAAATGTAGTCTCTGAATTTCCAGGACGAGCGGGAACCCTGTCAAAAGCACATTAATGTGAAGATTCATTCAGTGATGATAACTGACTGCACAGACGTACCAAAGCCCACACATGGGCAGATGGGTGCCTTGGAAAGCAGGACTGGGCCTCCCCTACCGGCTACTTTCTCTCCCAGGCAGCACAGCCCCACCAAACTGCCATTGGCAGCATAAAGCATGTGATTGGGCGCCACCTCGCAATGCGTCACACCTATAGCCACTGCTGAATGGGGAACCTATAGGGAAAGTTTTTTTTAAATGGTGATTACATACATGTACAAACATTTAAAAACATTGCTTGCAGGGTTTTCAGTTTATTCCCATTGTTCCCCCCTCAGGCAAACTGGTGTAATCTTGTAAATGCTGAATGTTAATGGGAAGATGTATCACTCAGCCCAGTTTCATCAAAACCTGGCCATTAGTTTCTGAGATATTTAACAATAAAAAAACACTGGGATTCATGAATGCCTCAACCAAGTGAACACAATAGCTTCCTTATGTACCTGGTAGGGGGTGAGGCAGTGTAGAGGTCTGACCGGACCTGGGTCAGGTGATTGCAGCTGACTGAGGTAGGCCAGCAGCGATAGTTCTCTGTGTTCATTAGTGCGCTGGTGTTTCCTATCAAAAACAAAACACACCAGAGGACACACACGCACCCACACACACAAATTAACTTTAACTACAACAATCTGCATTATTCTCCTATATAACTTAAATAGCTAAAATTTGAAGAATGTCATTACAAAATGAAAGTAAATATCCAAACATTTCTAGACAACAAAATCATGGCTGGCATAAAACAGGGTTTCATTTACATTCATTTAGCTGTAATGTCCCCCACTGCTAAATGAATGTAAATTAATGTTAATGAAACACTGTGTATGCCAGCCATAATTCTAACACAATTCCACAACCCATATGTGACAATATCATTAGGGAATATCATTGCAGTCAAGTGTCACTTGAGCCAACAACAGATCTTCGTTTACAAGACATCAACATTTTTTGGCTGCATCAGCCCTATAAACACGAATGTCTGTGACTGACTGAGTCTTGAATCAGTCCCGGATGAATTAACGTTACATAATATTATTATTTTTATAATTATAATCTCTTCTAAGAATGTGACCAGCAGTGAATGATACCATTTTCACAGTTGATAAAGTTACAGTATGCAATATCATCTAGATTCTAGATGGTGACGGAAATGACAAACTTTTTTATTTATTTGTCAGTCGACAATTTTCAACATTTCTCTGGGACCACAAATAAACAAGCTGCCTACAATTAATTTACTCCTCAAAACATGCTAATTTAGTTGAAATGTCTTTAGAAACCTCCCTTCTATTTTAGGCTATAATAATATGCTATTTTAGTCAAATACAATGGTAGTCTTGGATAACACATTGCTACGGTATTGGTCTCGACTCGCTCTCGACCCCCCCTCGGTCTTTGTCTCGACACTCTCAACTCCCCCCTGGTCTTGGTCTTGAATCCGACTCGATCCTGGACTTGGACGCGACCAAGGCGGTCTCGACTACAGCCCTGGGTCCAGCCACATACTAGGTTTTGACCTAGTCTTGTTTGAGCTGGGATCAGTCTCTTTGAAAAAGCCTTTATTCTACTGGCTCATCACCAAGGGAAGTGAAGTCAGGAACGGTGGCCAATAAGAGAGCTAGTGGTTTGGAATAATAAAAGCTTTCAAAACGTTGATGCCAACACAGGGTGGTAGCGGCGTACTTACGCTGTTCCTTGGCGTCCTACACCCTGAAACTCTGATTGTACGATGAGGTGAACGTAGCTTCTGGGGGGGCTGTGGCTCTCTGTAAGCTCCTCCAGGGCAGTCTGGGCAGGCGGGTGTGTCTGGCACCCATGTGCTGTCCTCAGAAACTCTGGTGTGAGGGTGGGGCACTGGGTGGACCCGCCGTGACCGAGCTGCACTACATGCGAGACCTGGAAGAGGCGGATCATGTCCACTAGAAGCTGGAATCCAAAACCTGTGGACGGCCAAGACACGTACGTGCTTAGACATTGCTGTCAAATAGTCCTTATAAAGTTGTACCCATTTTGAGTTGCAAGGACAAGCACAGTGGGTGAATTGGGAGAGTGAAGCTTGAAGTGGGGAGAGTTGTGGAGCATGAAGGCAAGTAGAATCAGATTTATTATAGGGGCTACTTATGATGTGCTACCATTGTGCTAACCGAAGTCTTAATCAGTGCATGGGAGAGGAAGCTGCCTGCCTGTTGTGTTCCAGCGTACGTAGGCTTAGGTATATACTGTTAGGATGTAAGGGTTAGTCTTTCCCAAGGGTGATACACTCGGCGTCATAACCAGATGTTGAAATGTTTGGCAGCAGTAGTTGAGGGGAAAACAGCTAGAAGTGAATTATTTAGCTGGTAGTAGGGCAGATAAATAGATTGGTTTTGTGAGTGAGGGACAAAGGGTTAAAACAGGGGAGAGATCTAGGTCAGCTACTGTAGGAGTGGGCAGAGACTGGAAAATAAAGGTAAACTTGTTTGAGCAGCTGACTGTGCCGGCGGAAATAGTTAGCTCTAGCTTAAGGTCTGACATGCTACTATGGTCAGGAGCGCAGAAATTGGTCTATTTCATTGAGCTCACGGTCCCCTGGGAAGACCGAGTTGACAAGGTAAACGAGCGGAAGAGGGACATTTTCTTTTTCCGTTTATTGTGTGTTCCATAGTTTACCATAGAATGGTTCTGTAAACTATGATTTGACACGGTTTACAAAATTTTATCAGTCAGCCTGCACCATAGTTTGTTAGTTTATAACAGTAGCACTCCATAGTTACCATGGTCAAAATACATGAAACCGGAATTGACCGGCTTTTTTATTTCATAGATAATAACATTGAATATTTTAATGATATATTGACTGACGAAGAGGAAATGTCCTCGGTTTTCATTTCAGAAATCTGGTCACCTTAGCACATATACACACACACACTCCCCCATATCCGAACCTGGGACATTAATGAATGCTGTCATGGAAGAGCCCAGAGCTCCAAGCTTCTGACACTGACCTTTGACCCAACCCATGGTGTTGATGATGATGGGGGTGTCTCTGCTTTGAGAGCGCCGACGCCACAAGGACTTGAGGGACTCCAAGTAGCGGTCCAAGTCCGACTCGCATGACGACTGACCATAGTAGATCATGTGCTCTGGGGTGCACTGGTGTGTGAACGGAGGGCCTGAAAAGTAACTCAACATAAATCCCCTGCTTCCTTCCCAAACACACAGTACAGCAATAAAACACTAAAAAAAACATGCATCTGGGAGAAATGTTGAAAGATACTCTCACTGTCTAAAAAGGTGTTATGAATAATAAACAATGTATTTTGTGTAGCACCTTTTCCAAGACAGTATTAACAAAGCAATCATACTCCAAATTGAAACAAGAAAGGTACTACAAGATAAAGAATAGATGACAAAACAATATAATTGATGTGAAGGAACGGGGAGGAACATACCCAGAAGTGGCTCTCTGACAGCAGACATAGACAGACAGCCAGCAGGGGTAAATTCTGTTTGGCCCAGGTCACCTTCCAAGTAATCTACACTACTAGTGCTGCAAAAACACACACACACACACACGTAACCTATTACTACTACGACATCAGAGCAGAACGCCACGCCGATACCAAAGCACTCCCTTTACCTGACACTTACTGCTTTGTTGTCATGAAATAGGATGAAACTTTAAAGATTACTGTGGGAGATTTGGGTTGCTGCAGCAGCAAATAGTAACACAATACAGAAAAATAGACTAAAAGCAAGAATGTAGCAAATGGGAGGTTGGAAAAAAATATGCAAGAGCCAATTTCAACACTAGAAGATTTTAAGTAGAATGCATGAATGGAAAGTAAAGTATGGCCAAAAAGTAGTCAAGTTTATTAGCATGTTCTAAATAACAGCAGTAGACATTACTGAGGCAAAGACAGAATCAAGGCAGAATATATACAAATGGAAATATACTAAAAATAACTATACAAATATTAATATGTATGCAATATATACCAATGAGAAGGCCATGGGAATATGAAGGACAAAACAGATATGTGAATTAACAGCAAATACACACAATGTGCAAAATGTGCATCATATTCACATTAACAAGATGGGAACTTACTGATTCAGTAAAGTATTGATGAGGATGCGGATAAACGTTGACTTGCCCACGTTCTTACTGCCACATACAAGGATCACCGCACAACCGTCCATGTCTCCTATCAATGACACGTCTCCAATAAGTTCCCAAGCCAGGTGAAAATATCTGAAGTTTTTAATCTCTAATGTGTTGTGTGTGTGTGTACCTCTGCAGGCGTTGACCACTGTATTAAGAGCCTCTGTGTAGCTCTTTGGCATCGCTAGGCCTTCGATGGCTTTGGCCAGTGGAATCATGCCCAAACCATTGAGTGGAGTATCAAGCACAGCTGACATGAGTTCACTCTACAAATCATGAGGGAGGAGAAGCTTTTGTCAAACATTTTTGTTTTGAGTATCGCTTACATTAACCCATTAAGCTAAAAGATTATGCAGCTATTTTTTGGATTATCTGTAGATTCAGGTCCTAAAGGTGGTTGAATTTATTGATGTGCCCGTTGGGGGTGCGGCCGGTCGGAGCGCAATATGATGCATTATTATTCATTTAACTATCCAGCATTACAGAGCGGTGGTCGCTTGTTTATTCAAAGTTTATTAATATTGAACGTGTCACATCACATTGTCACATTCCCTATACGGTCAATCTCGGAACCCAGAGTCTATTATCAGACTCTGGGATCAATGCCCACTGTGTTCTCAAGATATGCAAAGGACATACAGACAGACAGACAGAGATTCCTCGCTTTATAGTTAGATGTGGTCAATATTAATGTCAGTTACAAGGAAAAAGATCAGTCAACTCACCTTTGGGGGGCTGAATAGTTCACTGAGATCAGTCAAGCTTGACAGAAACCGTGTCAGAGGGGTTTCCATGGGCTCCAACAGGATCACAGTTGAGTTCAAACGTATACTTCTTAGCAGCTTCTTGCGTGACGCTGAAGAAAACACATATGAAGGTGTAGAAGAGCAGTAAAATATGTCAGGTACAATACAGTCTTTTCCTACTGAGCAGCTCAGTGCTTCCAGAACAGCACATTCTAGTCCAAGGTAAGTGCAGAAGGGAATCAATAAAACTAAAAAAATAATAATTATCATATGACAGGCAGGCGCCTTAAGCCTTACGCGGAGTAAGATACTTGCGGAGGATAGTTGCAGCCTCCATTCTCTCGTCTCTGGAGTCATCAGCGCTCCCCAGTGCCGTGATGGTCAGTGGACAATGGGAGGCAGGGGAGAAGAGTGGATATGACTGCTGGCCCTCTTCAATGGTGAAACCCATCACTTCCACTCGACCGTAGAGGCAGGTCAAAAAGCACTTCCCACGGAAACACAAGTTCTGGAGGAGAGTAATAAAACTCACTTGTACAATCATACAAAAACATACATCGGCTTAATTCATCTCAAATTTGGTAGTAGCCAATGTAAACATTGAAGCTTGTAATTTTTTGGTCATAATTTGGACAAATACAGGCTATAGCCACAGAGCTGTACATACCTGATCGTTCTGCATGACTAGTACTGCATGATTTCGTCGATCGTCTCTCTCTGCACAGTAATGGAGAGAGTCTCCCTCCAATCTACCGGACCTGGCAGGCCCCATGCCATCTGAGGTCTCCACACCGTTCTTGTGTATGGACTGAGCATAGGCCTTCCAGGCCTGTGAGTCTTGTGACTCATCTGACTCATTGTCCATTGTAAATGCTGAACTGCCATTAGCATGGGTATACGATTTCTTAAATCCAGACTGAGTATGAGAGGTTTTCTTGGAGCCAGAGACTGACTTGGACTTCTTCTTCAGTCTCTTGACGGTGGGCTTCTTCTTCACAGCTGCTTTGTGCTCTTTTATCATCTGGACCACGACAGGGCTGGAGTTTAGATCAGACGAGTGGATGGGAAGTCTGCACCTTTTCCCCCTAGCATCCTTCCACTTCAGGGACTTCACATGACCCTTGACTTGTGCTGCTTTGTTTACCTTCATGATTCTGCAATAAACAATTGTTCCTGCAATTGTTGTAAGCAATTGTGCTGTTGATTTAGAAGAAAGAGGCTATAAGATGAAAATGGAAGAACAAGTTTCATTACAACCTGGCCATGAAATGGTAGCAAAGTTCCGTTGGCTAAAACTATCCAGTGATCCTTTTATTTACTCTGCAAAATGCGGATGTTAATGTTTAGTTAATTGGTATTGTATCTACTGTAGCAGGCCAACACAAGTGTACTAAATCTTGGGCTAAACCCTCTGCCAGTAAGGAACCACCTGTCAGTAGACAATGCAACGTTAATTGTACAGTTGGCGTAACGTGATGAAAGCTACCTAAGCTAACTCGAGACAGCCAATCGCTAACGTTGTTATATTCACTCAAGACAGCGAAAAAAACGTACCTGCGATTGAGAAAACAATGTGAAATTGTAGCGATCGCCCTTATAATTGCATTAAACGAAAGACCCTTATAATCGGGAGATGAAACACAAGGCGCTAGCCAGCTATTACAAGCTAGCTAGCTCCGCTAACATGTGTGGGCCAATAACAGACGCCGCGTCCGGATGGCCGACCATACCTTACACGGGGTTGAAGTTAACCACAACAGTTATTGTCCGACACCCCCATGATATTTCAGCTACGCGAACGTTGAATTAATACCAACACAAAAACAAATATTTTAGCTTGGGCTCATTTTGCTGTTTGTTACAGCTGTTTTGACGCCGCTAGTAGCTGGTTAGCACTGGACAACAAATGTCTTTCACGGAGTTCGCTCGCGTCCACAGCGTCACGTCCTTTCCTGTTCACGGGCCTACTCGAACCAAGCTGCATGTAGCTCAACACCTAGCTACTTATTCCTCCTCAATATCAACCAACTGAAGCGAATCAAGCGTCCCGTCAAATGAGAGCAAATAACAGATTTTTCATCAAACTGCAAACGTGAGTCTGGAAAATGCCGCTTTCGGGTGCGTGCACCGCTAAGGGAGCGTCTTTAAAGATGTGTTGTGAAGTAAACGTGGAGGTGCGTACGTTTGCTAGGGGCTTGCAATAACTGGTACAACATAGGCCATATAGAAAATACATAGCCTAAGCGTTTAAACTTTTAACAAACATTTTACATTACAATATTCAAGTTCAGACCTTGACAAAAAAGGTAATGTGTGATGGATTAATGTGAAGATAAACGCAATCTAAGATATTCAAAAGCTATTCAAATACTCATTTGCCGATATATGATTGATGTGTAATAACAAATGCAACTCTCAGACAATTCAGTATTTCTGATTCAATGTCAGTCATGTCATTTATGTGACTGTATATGAACTTTAAGTTATACAGTGTGAGGCGTCACACAGTTTATAAGTCCACCTTTTCTTTTTTATTATATTGATCAATTGCTGATACATTTTTGACTTTTTGACAGGAAATTTCAGCCTTGTACTGTGAAGACATGTCCTGGTGTAGTCTACACTGAAGTGTGAAGGATGCCTCTTCAAGAGCGCAACCATGCACAACATGTGCTGTCCTCCTTGAACCAGCAGAGGGCAGTAGGGCGGTTTTGTGATGCCATGTTGAATGTGGGAGGTGGGGTGGTCTACATGGCTCACCGCAACATCCTTGCCTGTTTCAGTGAAATGTTCCAAGAGTCTAATGTGCCTACTGTCCCATGCATGGAGTTCTGCCTTCAAGAGTGCCCCGACGATGGCCTAGAACTGGTCCTGAACTTTGTCTACACGGGAGAGCTGAAGCTGAGTCCCCTCAACCTGGAGAAGGTGCAGCATGCTGCGACCAGCCTGTGTGTACCAGAGGCGCTTGCTCTCTGTCAGCAGTTCCTGGAAAGCTCTGAGGAGACTGTGCCTGTTAAGCGTAAAAGAGGGAGACCTAAAAAGTCCACATCAGGTACCTCTTTTTGTTCAGTTAAGGATGAGAAATCGCTCACAATTACAAAAGACGAGCCCAGTTTCCATACTGCCATAGCCAACACCACCACTGCCACTAC
Source organism: Diretmoides pauciradiatus (assembly GCA_900660315.1). Classification (NCBI taxonomy): domain Eukaryota; kingdom Metazoa; phylum Chordata; class Actinopteri; order Trachichthyiformes; family Diretmidae; genus Diretmoides; species Diretmoides pauciradiatus. The sequence continues at coordinate 18,130 of CABFOS010023146.1, read as the reverse complement.
CACCACTCGCTCTGGCCGCAAAGTCAAGGGCCCCAGGCGACTGGTTGGTGAGAGCCCCACCACGGATTTCACCCCTGATGACAAAACCAGCAAGAGGGCCCTGGCTCTTCCTGTGGAGAAAGAAAGTTGTGATACTGTTGTGGAGGGTCAAAGCCCACTTCAGCCTATTGGTGAAACAGAGGTAGAATACAAGCACATATGGAAAAAGTACAAAAGGATTTATTTTTTTGTGATGATTGTTTGTTTCTAATGTTTATCTTATGTGTTATTTTCAGATGACTGAGCTGCAGATCGATGACAATGGTGTTAGCCATGTAAATGAGGATGAAGAGGATGAAGATGGGGATGTTGAGGGGCTCAATGAAGACTCTGATGAGGAGTATGTACCCATTGCCCAGCCCAGCTCCACAGCCCAATCCACATCTGCAACTCGAAGACGCAAAGTCCATAAAGCAGACAAAAAAGAGAACGGCGAGACTGTGGAAGATGACTCCAAAAAGGGCTCTGTCCAGTGTCCCACTTGTGACAAAACCTTCCGTAGCAAATACTATCTCAAAGTCCACAACAGGTATGGCTGAGATACTGTTAAACTACTTTTTTTCTCTTTAATTAGTGTGGAAAGGATGACCTCTGCTTTGCTTTGTCCTGTTTGTAGGCGGCATACAGGTGAGAAGCCATTTGTGTGCCTCAAGTGTGGAAAGAGATACTTCAGGAAAGAGAATCTTTTGGAGCACGAGTCCAGAAACTGTACAAGAGAGCAGGTGAGTGAGAAAAGAGTTGACCTTTTCTAAATGTGTGTAGATTGGGTTGGCAGTCCAGGACTGTACGTGCATGTGCTACGAAAAAAACGGTCCGTGCTTAGTTTTGTGTGTGTGTGTGTGTGTGTGTAGGGATCAATCCCATAATTCCTGCGCGGTTGCCTCTACGCCGTTTCCCAGCGAGTCGAGGTAGACGACAAGAGAAAATGAAGCGGTATTTTCAAGTGCTAAACCAAAACCCCAAACGAGTCCGCGAGGAAGAAACATTGAACGCAACGGGAACCACCCAAACTAACTCTGTGTCAGAAGAAACATTGCCAAACGAAATTAAGGGCAGAACGAAAGGTTACACGTATAAATATAACGGCGAGTGGAAAAGGGATTTCCCGTGGCTTTTGATGCGAAAGAGCAGCTCTTGTTCTGTTGCTGGTGCAGGGAGGCTCCAGAAGAGATTAGAGTATACAACAATCCGTACGTAATGGGTAACGGCATTTTAAAAAGGGATAACGTAAAAAAAAACACTTCCCAACATCACCTTCTTAAAATGCCGTTACCCATTA
>CABFOS010023146.1:0-11000 GCA_900660315.1 Diretmoides pauciradiatus | reverse complement strand
GGGGGGGGGTATCTGGGTCCAAACTCAGTGTGCTGGGTTCACATCCTGGTTCTGGTTGTTGAGATTGTTGTTGAGATTGTGCAGCGCTTGGTGACGCTGGTGCCGGTGCAAGTGGATGGAGTTCGACTCGGGTATGTGGGCGGGTTCGAACACGCTGGCCACCTGGGGCATGAACTGGCGGAATATGCTGACGCTGCCGTGCCAGAAGGTGGCCTGGGGTAGTCGCCCGGCAGGGCTCCAAGTGCGCGTGGTTGGGTCGTAGGCTTCCACCACATCTGACAGCTCAAACGTGTTGTCATAGCCACCAGACACATATAATTTGCCGCCCAGGACCGCCACGCTGCCTCCAACATGGACCTGAAAACAGCAACAGTTTTTAACCACTTGGCAGCTCTTATTTATTGGTAAATCCAATACAACAACAAACAATGAACTAATATAAGCAATGAACAGATGCTACTTTCAATCCATTGTTCATGAGAAAGCATTGCCAGCAGACAAGCGTTTGATATCAAACACAAACCTGCATCATGGAGGTAATTTTGTCCCACTCGTTCTTCTGAGGATTGTACACGTCGACCTCAGCTGAGTCATCCCTGCAAAAAAATGAAACACAGAAGTCAAACTGCTGCCAAAACATTCATCGCATTCGCGTTAATTTTATTGACCGTGACACCCAAGGTTTATTTCTGTAGCTCTCCGGCAATGAATACACCTGATCTTTAAATGTTTCTTTTTGTCCACTACGGCTGCAATTATCGATTATTACATTTTTAATATATAGAATCGTAAATTCAATATTCAAATCTACAATCAAGAACACACAAAATTTAAAATGAAATGAAATTAACTTTTTTTAAAGAATTTATTTTTCAGATTTTTGTGTGGACTAGCACATGCCTCCTCCGACACATGTGAAGTCACCCATGTGTTTTAAAAAGACATTTTCTCCCCAATTTAGTCATTGCCAATTCCTGTGTGTATCACGGCCCTGGTCGTTGCGCTCCGATGCATGTCGCCAGCCCCTTCTTCTCACCAGCGAGGAGTTTCACTGGGAGAGCGTAACACGCGCCGAGGTTGACGCCACCTCCCCCTGATCCCCTCCCCGCTGAACAGGCACCCCAACCGACCAGAGGGAGGTGCTAATGCAACGGCCAGGACTCATACCCACGCCGGCTTCCCACCCATGAACATGGTGGACGTCTGACCAAGCCGGAAGTACCGCTGCAGGGCTGCGAACCCGGGGTCTCTGCAGTGGTAGACGAGGACTTTACCCAGCCGCCCCCAATGCCAGCTGCTTCTTTCCACCAGTCAGCAAGGAGTTTCGCGAGGAGGGCGCGACGCGTGCGGAGGAAGACGTTATTCCCCCAGTTCCAATCCCTGCCGAACAGGCCCCCGACACTGGTGCAGCGACCAGGACAAATCCCCTTGTCTGGCTTCCCACCCACAGACACGGTCAATTGCAAAAGCAACCCCTAGGATCGAACCTGCGACCTCAGGGTTGGTAGGCGTAGTGGACTATACCACTACACTACCCGAACATCCGAAATTAACTTTTAACTCTTTAAGTGAGGGGCAGGTTGCCTATGGTTGGTAAATGAGAATATAAAGATCATTCGAGAACGTGAACTGTTGTTTGATAACGAATTGGTTTTGCTCAGGGATGCGTGTCGAGTTTCTACTCTCCTCACCTGACAAAGTAGATGAGGCCATTGAGGGTGGCTGTTTTCGGAGCAAAGGACCATGGGGGCAGTTGACCACAGTTGACCAGGGACCAGCGGTTGGTCTCTGAGTCGTAGCCCTGGATGGCCATGGTGTCCTCCCCAGTCAGAGAGCCTATGGCATACAGGCGCCCACTGCAGGTGGTGGTGGAGCAGTTGTCCATGGCATGCAGCATGGGCGGTAAAGCCTCCCAGCAGTCCAGGGCATGGTCGTAACGTTCGGTGCTGTCCGAGGCCACAACGTAGAGCTGGCCCTTCAGCACACAGGAGCTGTGGTACTCACGGGCCTTGAGCATGGGTGACACCTCCGTCCACTCGTTGACACTGGACTTGTAGCGCCACACACCGTCATAGAGGCGAGAGCCATCGGAACCACCTGAAAACACAGAAAAGTAGTCTTAGCGGTCAACATACATTCAGCATACCCTTTCCATTTGTTGTTGCGGTGAAACATGAGATATTCTACAGAGTTCTCAAAATAGCTGTTTTAATTGTGGACACTTCATTTCGCTAGTAGTTGTTTTTAGAATTAAAAAAACAGTGTAAAAAGCCTGAGTTGCAGCTGTCTGCAACCTCTTGACTTATTCTGTGTCGTCCCATAGCAACTGGATCTTTTTCTGGATCTTTTTCCTTCAAGAATCTCAGTGTAGCTTCTGTTATTTCCAAGGACAGTCTGTGCTCAAATTAAACATAGCTCTGACTCCATGAACATTGTGAAAATATTATCACAAGAACAGTGAATTAAAGGTGGAATACTAAATCTACCTGTCAGCATAAAAGTATTTTCCTAACATTGCCCTATAATGTTGCTACTGCTGTAGCTCATTCAGTCAAGGAGGGAACGGGAGAGCACTACTAATAATAAATAGCCCCCATCACTGTCTTGCCAGAATAACAGGCGCAACTGTGAGTGAAGGCTTGGGATGTTTCCTCAAATGCGCTTCTTTGCAGACTGGGCTAGACCACTGTTAATGATGAATACAAAGACAGTGATGATGATGGCCTCTAGTGGAAGATCCCACTACTGCAGTCCTGGCAGCACATCGTGTCCTGCCTCGTTTTGCCTCATTCACACATGCAGCCTCCAGCCAAAGAGCCTGCAGTTTATTTATATGCACTCTGCCTGACTGCTATTGCATAAGATGAAGGAGCGGGACTGGGAATCTAATGACGGCAGCTTTCAAGTTGCAGTGAATGTAACACACACAGCAACTGTAACCAGTGGAAACGGTCTGTTCCCTGTTCTTCTTAAAGTGGAATGGCAGATGTAACCTAACTGTAAAACTCACTCACTTACAGTTAGAATGTTATGGAGCAAAATAGATTCCTGATGATTTGTTTTGATAGCAATATAGGTGCCAATATTAATAGAAGTGGTAAAACAATCCTTCTCAGCACCTATCTTTGTTAAATGAAAACACATTTATTCATATGATGGAATAAATCATCCTCTATGTGACATTTATACGCACTGTCTGCTTTTCTAAAGAGAACAAGACCGTACTCAATTTCCACACCACAAATTCAAAACAAAGTTTGTAAGAATTTAATTACTTATGATACCTGAAAGGAAGAAATCCACCCTAAAACATACTAACACTGTTGGTGAATTTCTGGGCCCATTTTGTTGTTTGGTGGTGTAATAATACTGTAAGAGTTTAATAACAGAACTATTTTTCAGCCATCTAAAACATCAATGGTAAATGTTGATGAAACCAAAATTGGTGTCAGTCCCTTTTGTTTGAGCCTCTTTCTAGAAATCTAAATGTAAGAAATCACTAACTGAAGTTGGGTTGAGGGAAAGTGGGTACACCTGTAAGTTTTATGTACAACAAATGTATAGGGATGTTTGAGTGGATTTTTCCTTTAAAATAAATACCAATACCAAAAAACGATCTTATTCAAGAAACTATTTTACCTCTCTTCTTTATTTTAAATGGAACGTGTATAGAAAAGTGCTTGAATGCCTACAGTATAATCAACTTACCTGTGACATACATGTCATTTCCTAGGGCAGCTATACTGTAGCCACCACCGAGGTGGTCAGGGAACTCGGCCAGGTAGCGCCACTGTCCGGTCTGGGGGTTGTAACAGTCCACAGTGACCAGCTCATCACAGTCCTGGTCGCAGCCTCCCACCACCACAAGGATCTCTGCCAACCCCGTGGATGGCCGTGGCCGCATGCGGTGGCAAGGCCTGTCGTGGCGGTCGTACTCGCAGGACTGGAAGCTACGGGCTTCACTGACCATCCGGAGGCAGGTGGGTGAAAGGTACACCAGCGGGTCACTCTCCACGTGGGCCAGCAGGAAGAACCTCCTGACGAAAGGGAGTCGGACCTGCTGGAGGAGCTCGGGCCAGTAGTGCAGTCTCCGCTGGAGGTCGGCCTTCACCCAGCGTACTGCGATTTGATAAGCCGCCTCCTCCTTGTCCACGCATAACTCATCGTCTGACACAAACTCAAGGAGTCGCTTCCATGGCAACCGCTCAAAGTCCGTCCCTTTGGCCAACTCCATTATGTTTTTAAGGACGAAACGGCGTGCGCTGGCAGCCAGCTCCCGGCAAGCGTAGGCCTCTGCGAAGTCCTGGATCTCCAGACAGTTGGAGACGTCCAGCCGCTGCTCCAGGAAAGCACAGCAGGCTTCTTTGACAGAGGGGAACTGAAACAGGTCAGCTGTCTTCAGCAGGAGGTCCACATTATCCTGTGTGACGGTGACCCGGCCCGTGTAGCAGAAGTCTACCAGCAGGCCTAAGAGCTCAGCTGACACCTCATGCAGAACCACACGGTCCATGGCGCTCTCCCTCAACGTTCCGGCGAACATGGCTCGAAAGTAGGTGCTGGCAGCAGCCAAAACGGTGCGGTGGCAGTGGAACTCCCGGCCCTCGGCACACAGAGTGACATCGAAGAACTTGCGTTCAGCACGTAGCTCGTGGATCCCCCGCAACAGGTTGAAGGCGTGGGCCGTGTCGAAGAATGGCAATGTGGACGGTTGCGTCTGCAGGACTGGCTTCTCCATCTCTCCTCCCTCTGGGTGTCTCAGTCTCTAGTGGTTGTGTTCAGAATGCTACTGTCATCTAAAACAGAAACACCAGAAACATTGGTCATAAATTCCAAGCTAACATTTGTTAGCAATTTGTTAACCACAACAACTAGTTCAGAAATGATACAGCCAAAACTGTAAGTAATGAAACAGACCCCTGAACAAAGGATTTCAACATCCAAACACCCAAATGGTTATTCGCCCTACCTGAGGAGCCTTACTAGGCAAACTGCACAAGGAAAGTGACACAGCAAAAGCAGAAGTCCAGGGTCTAGAATATACGACAGCAAAGAGTAGCGCTGCTCTAGTGAATATGACCCGCTCCTTACTCGTGTTTAAGAAAGAGAGCTCGCTTGTACTCTGGGGCTATAAATACACTGCCAGTGTCCATTTCCAGGGAGGGCTGGGGGAGTTTGGGGGAGAACACCTAACACGCTGTGGACTGGAGCTGTGGGGAGAGTATCAACCCCCTCCCCCTCCGCCGCTATGTCTCTGTGGTCAATCAGACCCCCTGAGTAATTGGTCTCCAAGACAAGATCCAGCTGAGCCCGGACCTCCACAACACCATCAGCACGGCAGCAGACCAAAACACAGAGCTTCCTGTCATAATATCCACCAATCAGCTTGTAAAAACACCACAGTAGCAGTGACCTGCTCTGATCACAGCAGACATGAGGAAGGCCAACATGCGTCAGAAACGTACCCTAACAGGCTTTGTTAATCATTGGATGACTCGTTAGTGTGATATCTGCTAAGGAGTGGACTCAAATGTCATATTAACATCATGTTTAAAATAAAAAATATTTAGAAATTAATACATTTGGCTAAGAGATTGTAAAATTTCAATGTAATGTCCTAGGATAGTATAGGTACAGATGGTATGGTACAGTAAGACATCGCCCTCTTTCATGTTATTGTGTTGTGACATCAAATACCAAAAGTGGATGGTTGTGTTTGCATTTCAAAGCTGCTAGTGCAAGACTACATCATGGTCTATCAAATGGAAAGGTCTCTATAGGACTGAAAGGTATTCAATATCATCTCAATGTATTATGTATTATTAAGAAAATTTACTCTTATAGCATATTCAGCAAATGGAAAGGTCTCTATAGGACTGAAAGGTATTCAATATCATCTCAATGTATTATGTATTATTAAGAAAATTTACTCTTATAGCATATTCAGTTTGTCACTCGTTAGTAAACTGAGTCTGAGGACGACCGCGAGAGAAACTGCAGTATCAAACTGCAGAACATAACACAATATAAATCATGAGCTCCTAGTCAAACGTCAAAGTGTTTAGACAGAGGGGAACCTAGAGGCTACTTCTATTTTAGGCTAAAAAACTTGCTAATATTCAGGGATAATCATTCCTTCTCAAAATACCCAGGTATCTTCTTACAGAGGTTTGTTTTAACGGTCGTAACAAGCCCTGCGGCTCTCCATAGCTGAGACAGCAACACTGAGCTGAAGAGCCCGGAGCACATTCCTCACCAGGGTTCAACAATGCAACGGTCCACGAAGCTCTGTGAGGGATCAAGCTGCTCTCCTGAAGGGCAGACTTGGCCTCGGGGGTTAGTCTGCACAGTGCACACAGCCCCGTCCTGCACTAGACACACATCTGCCCCTTCTGGGTAAGAGATTATCCCTGTATTAGAGGGGATAATGGCATTTCCTTACACAGAGATGATGAGCCATTTCTTTGACTCAGCCGGGTCTGTTTCTGATTCATTTCCCTGTGTTACCAGGGTGCTGCATCATAGTTGAACACTTTTCCAAAAGTAGAGTAATGTGAATAATCACATCTGTTCTTTATCAGCCTGTTTTTTTATCAGCTCTATTCTTTTCGATCATAATTCATCAAGAACAGTGAGCAGAAGTCCTACAGAGAGACGGTAAGTACTCCAAAAACAACCAGGGTTATTGAGCAACTTACGATCGGTGTTTACCAACCGGCTCCTACAATAGCTGACAGATATTTATACTCTCAAAAGGAAGGACAAGAGCAGAGGTGGGAGACTGGTATGTGAGGAACATAGTGATACCAGTGTAACAGCCAGTATGTGACTACAACCTGCCAACTACCCCACCCACCTAGACAGCGTAGCTATACGGGTGTAAGGAACCACATACCCCCCCCTTCACCGTGTACCGTAACAGTAGTAGCCTGTCTGGCCCAGGAACTGAACTCATGACTAGTTATGGAGGATGACCTACCAGCAGAAACACCTCCCGGAGAGGGGCGACATTTAGTCAGAGGTCTTAGTAAAGTCCCCGCCAAAACTCAAGAGGATGGTTTGCGTTTATGCCTTAAATGGCTGATGAGGTAGGTCCACTCCTGTAATCGGCAACAGCTAGATGTGTCACCAGGTCAGATTTTCCTGCCTGTGCATTTGTTGACAGTATAAAAAAAGCAAGTACACAGAGGCCAGCACGGGGCTAATACGACATGATGGTGATGACTGTATGAACGCCCTCTTTGAGATGACGTAGGCTTAAAGGCTTTGACTAAAAGAAGCAATCAGATTAAAACGATACAAATCTGATTCAAAAAGATTCAAGGAACATATGACCCCCAAAAAAGAGAAACAAAAAATCAAAACAAAAAATACTTCATCTTGTAAAAGACCATCTTGCAATATTTGGTGTTATGCAAGGCCTTGATTTACCACTGCAAGGCATAACTTTGTGTCACAACTTTGTGGTTTTAAACGATCCAAACATTCAGTGAGAGTCTGTTTATGTGGGAGCTGCTCTCTCTGTGCATGTGAACAGCCTGAATCAAAGACAGACTGGGTGCTTTCAGTGCTCACAACAACAACTACTGTTGCCCCTTGAGCTTGTAACCACCAGTGAGAAGTTAACTACAGGTTTCAGTATTGTTTAGCACTTTTGTCATTTCATTAAAAACAGAAAAGAATATCTCTACTATATATACACATATGTACCTTGTAATTAGTGAAACTAGGCTAACACTGTACTAAATACAGTCCATTTACTTCAATGCAAAGCTTTGGGGTTAGGTTAAGTTCAAGCTCGGAACCAGTCTATTATCGGTAAGGATAGTAGACTGGGTGGATGACCGGCGCACAGCAGAGGAAGTCATTATCCGTCGGTCATCTTACAGTCCGATTGTTTTTTTAAAAGGTATTTGCTTGACAAATGTGATGTGTTAGCTTACTTGCCAACAGGGTATTGCAAAAGTTTGATATAAAAAATGACAAAAAAAACCTAAAAACTAAATGACCGGCGCCCGGAAGAGGAAGTCGTTCTTCGGATCCGCTGGCTAGACCAGATAACCCAAAAACACTTCTACTTTTGTCATCAATTCACTGAATACGTGACAGAAAGTAATTAATTACCAAAACGGAAAGCAGTGAATACCCCAGTGTTCCCCATTAATTATCTAGACTGTCCCGCACAGTTTCAAAATATTTTTACACTAATCATAATAACATAATGTTGCTTCAGCAAAGCACCTCTAGTCAGCCCCTCCCCCCTGCTGTATTCATGCACGATCACACACACACACACTGAAACATTCCGGGCTGCAACCGAGACACCAAGGCATTTTGAGGACACATCGTTTGCGCAGTTATCCACTACACTTGGCAAGTGTATTACTCATGGCCCAAGGAAGTGCATGTGTTGAGTGTGAAGTTGTTTGGACGCAAGAAATACGTCCAGAGAAATCTGTGGAGTTTGGACCGGGGGAGATGAAGGGCGTGTGTGTGACGGAGGCTGATTACCAGAGCAGAGTATGAAGTTAAGGCGCAGATCCACCAGAACCTGGTAGCGTCGCAGTGCGTTTTGAGAGACGAGGCGTTGTGTTGGCCGCCCCTGATTTGCATAAATTTGCTTTGCTTTCTACTTTATGCAAATCACAGGCGTCGCGACACGACTCGCCGCCTCTGGAAACTCACGTGCAAACTTTTAAACTAGTCGTAGTCAATCTAAAATAAAGACAGATTCAGCAACTGTATGGCTGATTTCTCGCATAAAATGTTTTCAGAAACACATTTCGCTGAACTATTTTCGTAATATAACAGAAAGTTGCCCAACAAGCAATGGCGGCTTGGTGCGTTCTGAAATCCGCGAGCACAGCCCAACGAGTGAAGCGTTCATCCAATCAGGTGCCACAGCATGTTTCCACGTGGTAGGAGAGCACCTGTCAATCATCTATCATACACTGCCTAGTGGCACGCCAAAAGCGTCCAATGCTGGGAGGCGTTGCGTTCCCTCGTGTAAAACAACGCCCAGGTGGATCTGTGCCTTTAGCCGTTAGCTGTGAACGTAGCAGCAGTGTGTTTACAGTTTAGGATGTTTGTCAGTGAATAAATGCTACAATTCCTCAAGACCCAAGGCAAGTTCCCGTGTCTTGCTTGCCACCTGCTGATTAAAGTGAAGGGGGTTAGCCCCAAAGTTAACGACAACCCCCTCCTGACCAGGCTCACTTAAGGTGGACTGACCATTAAGGTGGACCAGCTATTCCCATTTTAGTGACAATCTCAGAATCAGAATCAGAATCAGCTTTATTGGCCAAGTATGTGCACATACAAGGAATTTGGTTCCGGTTTGCTTTGCTCACATGTACTCACACATAAAAGAAGGTAAAACGAAGATAGGGAAGAATGTGTGCTCGACTAAGGCAAGCAGGGATCACAAGGGATAAAATATAATATACATATCCTATATCCTATACATATCTGCTATGTACAATGCATCTCAGCCACCACTAAACAGAGAACGGAGAAATGTCACTTCTAGCTGTTTTCCCTCAACTACTGCTGCCAAACTTTTCAACACCTGGTTATGACGCCAAGATTTTCTTTTCATCTACCAGCCTCCTTGGCAGGAAAGCCAAAAAGTTAATTTTGGACCCTGTGTAGTGTCAAGTGTGAAGTCGAGAGGGTTGGGAACCACTGCTCTATTCGATTTTGTGTTTTGACTATTGTGAACTGAATTGAACTCAGTCTTGTTTACCATGCTTTGTGGGTGTGACCTCAATGTGTTTATGATTAAATTTTTTACTAGAGCACAGAATTGTTTACAAGAGCACAAAATTCTTCATAGATCTAGCCTCATTTTGCTCTCAAACCAGACTGATGCATGTACCTTTAAAATGTACATTTTCTTCCAGGGGACCATGCCCCCAGACCCCCTAGAGTCAGAGGTCCACCCACCAGTCTCACACGATCCTATCCCTCTAAGCTGGATACCTTTCTGTGCAATAAAACTTATTACAAATGACAGATCAACAACACGATGAGCCTCTCTGAAATAACTGCAGCCCTCAGATTGCAACAGCAGCTGGTAGACAAACGACCCCACATCTGCTCTCTCCAGTCTCTCCGGCTTGCTGCACACTGGGGCTGAGAGTGGAGCCATTCTAAAAACCCTGCTTCTCCAGGGCTTGGCCATAAAAAGGCAACCACTACACCCCAGTCAGCCACACTCATCACATTCCAGCTGAGGAGGGCCAGCACAAGACTCCCAGCATGCAGCAGCAGCAACATGGCTCAGATAAGGTGTGGGAATGGAGCGCAGATCCTTGGTATGTTGATGCCACATTGTCTTGTCTAAACCAATAGTGTCCTGGTTGAGGGTAGAGCCAATCACACACACACACACACACACACACCCCGTAATGACAAGTTGTGGTAAGTAACTATCAGAGCATAGCGGTTTTCAGAGCTCGTCCTTCTACCGGACACCCCAGATTCAAGCATATGTCCTGCTGAAGTGTCCTTGAGCACTAGTCTGTATTTGAAAATGATGGGAGATGTAGATTCAGTGGTAATGTGATGTGTTTAGGAATAAAAAAATACATGTTTGATAGTCATATTGAAGCTGGTGAGGAAATGTAGTTGATGTCACAGGCATTTCAAGCCTCAAGACACTGTCAAAGCTCAGACGAGAATGGCAACTGATGCTGTTTGACATATGGATGATGAGTGTAATCCCTATTCTGTAGCTGAAGATACACTCTGACCTCCACGTAGGCAGGCATGGGAAAAGACAAACTTCCCTGTGGGATCAATACAGTAGCACATTGATGATTAGGGATAGAGCAGGGGTGCATCTGGTTGCCACCAAGCAGTGTGTCATGACCAGGACCCTGCATCCCTACAGTATAACTAGCTAATATGCTTCACAATAAACCACAATAAACGTCTTAAAGGCTGTTTCCCCATGACAATATTCTTGTACGTCAGAAGTATCTACGCCCAAAACCACACAC
>CABFOS010023137.1:0-11210 GCA_900660315.1 Diretmoides pauciradiatus | reverse complement strand
ATAATCTTAGGATCTCTTTATCATCAGAGTTTGGTGGGTAAGCACTTCAGCTTCAAGTGTGGTGGGCCAGTGAGCTATGAAGAGATAGCAGGCACGCTGTTGATTGTGTGGGACACAGGCCACACACACACACACACACACACACACACACACACACACACACCACACACACAACCTTTATCTTACTTCATCATTGTCTCCTTTCCAAAGAACAGATAATAAACAGAACTGACATGCAATTGCATCCATTGTGTAGTAATGTTAACATCTGTGCAACCCTTTTATGGTCGTCATAAATAAAAAGTGTTCACTCCAATATAAATGCATGAGACACACAGCATTTTACTCCACCTCATCATTTCATAATCAATTCAGTGAACATTACTACTAAGGGATGAGACATCCTGGCCATCCATGGCTTTGATTGATGAGCAATTTTCCTTGTCTTCCACATCATCTTTTCCCCTAGCGTACCAGGTCAAATGGTGTGTGTTAGTCAGCTGATAGTCATTCATTTCGGTTTATGAACTGGAACCTGTGCTGGTTGGTCATGCCATTAAACACATTAGCATGCATGTCTTTGCTACAGGTCCCAAGCGCATGCATGTCAGGCTGTTTTAACCAAGACCCTGTTTCACAGGTGACTGAACGAGCCAGGCATGTTACTGCCGTTTTGTCTCTGCAGGCTCTCCAGTAGAAGTGTTCCAGGTCTTTCTATCGCCAGGGCCAGCTTTAGCAGAAATAGAGGGGCTGTCTCTGTGGGGTTCTGATCTATTTTTTTTCCTCTCTCTTTTGCTCTGATGCACTTCTGTGGCTGGGGAGATATGAATGGAGGGGGTAAAGTGAGTGAGTTTCCTTTGTTCTGCAGTACTGAACACAGGACTATAATTTTCTTGCTGGAACCAGGCGAAGGGCTTTGACTTAAGTAATGGCTTCTATGTTCTAATTTGTGTAAGGATTTATCTTACTGCCTGGCTAGCGTGATGCTAGAGTGCCTTCAAAGCTAGTCACTAGTAGCAGGCATAGAGGAATGAGAGAGAAATGAAGACAGAGAGAAAGTTAAAGAGAGACAGAGACAGAGACACAAAGAGAGAGAGAGGTTCTGCTTCTTTGCTCCTGTGATTCCCAGTGAAATTGATTCTCATACCTCCAGAGATCTCCCACTGTCCCCTCTCTCCCCTTCTTCCCACCTCTATTACACACCTGTCCAGAGGATGAATGATCTACACATTACCCATGAGTACCGCTGACCGGTACACGCATCAGCGACTCCCACTGCTCTGGGACCTCACAGAGACAGTGAAGAGACAGAGAGGGACGGAAGGAGGGAAGGGTAGATGAACCGGGAGAGGAGATGACAAAGGATGGAGAGAGGGAAGAGAGATGCGGAGATTGAAGCTGAAGATGGAGGTAATCAGAGGAAGGGAAGCAGAGCGAAGGGGAAACCACTAAAAAGAGACAGAGAAAAGTGTAGAGGGAGATGGACTGGGAGAGGAGATGACAAAGGATGGAGAGAGAAAAGAGAGATGGAAAGATTAGGGCAGCAGATGGAGATGGTAAAGAGGCAAAGAGGACAAAGAGGATAATGGAGGCAATGAGTTAGTACATTAGGAGGTATAGGGCAGGGAATGAAGGATGAAGTTACAACACAATTAAATAAATAGGGATTCCCCCTAAGGAAATGAGGGTTCAGGCTCAGGGAGCTGGTGTGTGTACCGTAGAAGGGTTTGGGAGTACTTCACCAAATAATCCGGGGGGAGGGTAATCAGGGCGGGTGAAGTTTGCCTGTGGCTGCGGCCCTGTAGTTCAGCGCTGCTCTCCCAGGGGAAAGGTATCACTTGTGTGGAGAAAGAGAGCAGCCACTTTAATGAACAGGGCTCTTTATCGGGGCCTGGACAGCGGTTTATTACCTACTGAGTAGACACTAGCAGGCTCTCTGTCTACGGTAGTCATCCCCAGGGCAGGGGTGGAGGAGGAGCAGAGGGAAGCAGGGGAAGGAGGGGAAGGAGAGAAACGAAGGAAGTTCATATTTGTTGCATTTTTTTTAACAAGGCCTGACATCTCTGGCCTCCATGCCATAACAGAGCCCCGGAGCATGGCTGAGCATCACTGACTAGAAGAACATTAATGTGGACGGCTGCAGGACAGCCACACAATAACAACACCCATTGGGGAGGCCTCACTATGGGTTCCCTGCTTCTGACTTCTGAAATTCTTTCATGCATTTTATTTAATTATCAATATGTACAGTGAAACACAGAAACAAAGACTTCTATAAACAGAGACTTCTACATGTATAAATAAATAACTCAAAAGAGAAGAACATACAAAAATGCAATAGAATACACAACAAACAAAACACTAATACAATGATATTTATCGTTGGGGTACAATTCCTAAGTGGCAAGAAACTGGCAACATGTTTAAGATAATATATCCATGAAATTATGGATCCAAACGTATATGTCTCAAAGTTGCCACTACAGACCCTAACGACTAAAGTTATATAGCCCTTTATCACAAACAAGCCTCAACAGACGTTACACGCCAGGCTGATAAACATCAGATTTATGACTCACAGTTGATGCAGGATGTGGACAACAAAACACATAATGCCGAAGAAGACTACAGGGGCCTCACAGGAATGCCACAGGTGACTATTCAAACCTAAGTAAGACAGCTGAAAACAGAATACAATCACAAAAGCACATAAAAACAAACTAACAGGTAGAAGAGGACTAAAAGGACCTAGAGAGAGAGGAGAACATAACGAGCCTACATGATCTATAAAGTAGCCTAACCTGGCCGGCACCACCAGCATAAGGCCTCTATAAAGACAAGGATAAACTCCAAGGAAAAGTAAGAGGCTTCTCCCCACCAGGACGGCTGTAATAGATGTCAGGACAAATTACAGTATAATGCAGGCCATGTGGTTCTGTGTGTATAGTACCACTGAGTACGACTAAGACCACTTACACTTACATACAAGCACACATCCACAATGAGATGAGTCTACAAAAGCAATAAACCTATTGACATACTTTTGCTGTGAGCCCATAGGAATATGGAAGCAAAACAATATCCAGGATGAAACAGGCTGCTAATGTGAGAGAAAAATAGCCGGAGGGAAAGGCCGGTATGTACAAAGCTGAAGGAGCTCAGCCGCCTACTACAAAAGAATTAAAGGTCTGAAAAAATAAAGGGATTATTTTTGGATCAGGGGTGGCCCATAGCAGTGTATAAAACTTGTACTTTGATATTTAAGATAATTAATGGATTTTTAACCACTGAGATACAGTAGGTCTGTCTTTGACAATCCATGATTGTAATGTTAAACGGGCAGAATACCACATGAAAGTACTTTCTTATAGCACTTTAGTTGTTCAAAAGAGAGGAGCGTACCATTTAAAAAGGGGCCAATATTTGTCCTGATACCCAGTTTGTTCCATGCTTGAAAAACATTATAAGGTATAAAATCAGGGTTGCTCACGATGGGCTGTTTGCCCATAGGGAGATGCTTCAAGTCTCCTAGAAAGAGAAGAGCGGACAGTGGAGCTGATCCACACTCCACACAATCTAATTCCAACCATGAAGAATCTGGGTCGTGTCCCATCCAATCAGATTAATTTAATTTGGATGGATCAATGATAGTACTGGATAGGGAACAGCTAACCCTCCTCATTCTATGGGTATAGTTGCAGATTGTCCAGTTTCATAGTCTAATCATTTGTTTTGGATATAATAGAATATCTTTATTGTCATTAAACAAGTACAACAAGATTAGGTTTGCATCTTCCATAGGCGATTACGAAAGCCTAATATATGTTTCAGAAAAGTTGGGTTTTATGTGGCATTCATTATCTGTAAAGTCTGGGGGGGAAAAAAAATGTATGTGGTTTGTATAATAGTTTTGCCTAGGAAAGTGTTTATTCTATCCACAATTGTAACAGTGTCTTGTAAGCTCGTGTTGGCTAGGCAGCTAGAGCACATGACACATGACACTTGAATAAAAATGTAATATTCCTATACGGTCCATTGGTGCATACACCTGATGATCTTCCCAGAATCCCCTTATATGCCTATTTGCAGGCAGTACAGAGCTGATCCAGGAGGATGGAGGTAGTGTAAACCCTCTCCTCTCCCAGCTCCAGGGGCTCTAAGAGCAGCTCAGCTCCCCTAACTTTGCCTGATAGCTTTAATTGGCCTCCTCTGGCTTGGAGCAGAGTACAGGAATCACTGGTGGAGTGAGCTGTAAGAAGAGTGATAACTCTCACATACAGTATGGGCTTAGCAGTGTGTGTACATGTATATATGTCCACACACGTCCAAGCACACGCACAAATACGCGCGCGCATACACACACACACAAACACACACACACACACACACACGCGCGTGCGCACACAGACATACATATATAGAGTAAGCTTTTAATCCACCCGGGAATCCCTCCAAGTATACCTCTAACTCTTTCTGCCTGTTTTGCACTGAGACATGAATCCATATGCCTGAAAACCTGCTGTAAAAAAATCTAATCCTATGTGAATATGCTTTTCCCCCACATAGAGCAGTGGAGAGGCGGGTTACTCCCTCCAAAAGATGACTGTTTGATTTGCACCTGTCCGATAGTAGTGTTCGGGGGCTGTTTGACACAGCACACTGTTCTGATTTCAGCAGGGTGGAACGGAAAGGGATATGGTGAAATAGTAATGATACCGTAAGGAGTGCCTCCTCCAGACTACAGGAATATAGAGGGTAAGGTTCCATATTTTTACCATGTTAGTAACTGTCATGACCAATACCTGCATGCCTTGTGCTATAGCCCTGATCCATAACCCTGTGGGAATAATATCTCATATCTGTTGTTTCCTCTCCCAAAGGGCCCTCTGCTTCTCCATTAACCCTATGAAAGTCAGTGGTCTATAACAAAAATGTTGCATTGAATTTCTCTTATCCAAGCAGGTGACATAATCCTTCATTTGTCTACTTTCACTGCGGTAGCACGCACTACATCTACAAATCAACTTTTAGACTTTGTTACAGACACTTATACCCCAAATCTCCAATGTAATCAAATCGAAGATGGCCAACAGATGCTCGGAAGCAGCAATAAGGAAGTCAAGGCGTCTAAAAAAGCCTAAAAGTTGTTTTGAGCATAGGAGATGTAGTGCATGCTACCACGACACGTCCCATTTCTTTAAAAGAGGCTATGTGCGTGGTTTATTTTTAATGAATGAATGAATTAATCAACTGTATCTTTGTGAATATGTGGTGACACATAATAATGCTAGAAAAAAAGCTGTTACAAACAGTAACCCATGCTTTGTACGTTCATTTGGTCTGATATGAGAATCCTCAGTTCCACATGAAATCCCTTCTGCTGTACTAGTAAGTTATGCTTCAGAAGCAGTGAGGAGGAGAGATAAAGAAATATGCAGAAATAGAGTATCATGCAGGGGCTAAGTGTAGAATGGCTGTTATCACAATTCATTTGACATTGATACATTTTGGGAGAATACGTGGGGTGCCTTTAAATAATATACCAAAAACTTTAAGCTACAAAGTAAAAAAAATGCTGTGTTCCACTGTTGACTCTCCATGGAGCGATTATAGACGTTATTATTCGGTAGGACAGATGCTGTTTGTACTCAGTTGTCCATCTCACAATATGAGAGAGAGAGAGAGAGAGAGAGAGAGAGAGAGAGAGAGAGGCATGCAGACAGACAGACTGTTCAGACTGCTCATGCAGCTACATGAACTTCTACTTCAGCTAATGTGCATTGCTGATAGACAGAGATGGAGTCCACTCTTGTGTTGCATTAGTCAGGTGGGAATGATAATGCTGAGGACTGGAAATTGCTAAAAGCTACATAAACATACCACACACCAATCAACTCCGCCGGCTACCCATAACTTCAATATCACAAACAGACCCAAGAAAAACAACAAAGGGAAATGGTCTACAGCAGAGGAGTGACCGGGGGTAAACAGGAGGGAACGTGAGAGTGCAAGTGATTGAGAAAAAAAGAAAAAAAAGAATAACAATGAAGTATACAGTGGAAGTGTGATCCTCTCTAGCATTTAAGCGAGTGAGTGAGAGCGGGAGTCTCCTATATGTCTGAAGTGCACAGAAACAAAGCTGACAGAGAAGATCAATCCACACAACTCAACACATCCCAGCACCAGCTGTCACTCTAATTGCCTCTCTCTACCGCCATCTTTAGCATCAATTCCTGCAATTACTGCTTCACCAGGTAATGCTACTTATAGGATTACACAAGCGTCTACTTTCTCTAATGAGCATTCCATTATAGAGCACAAGCGTTTTTTCCTACGGTGGCTACAGGCCCTCTGCATGTGGAGTTGAGGTGTATACAGCATGCGTGCCACTATGGCCCTGTGCCAGTCTGGATTCTTAATGGGCTAAGCAGTGTTTACTTTTCAAAGACTTGCGCATGAATTATTGATGGCTGAGAGCTGATTTCAGCTTGGCATTATCCTACAATAATCCATCTGGGTCTACCTCGCTTCTTCGGTGCCATGTGTGTCTCCAGGGTAAATGGGATGACTGGAAACGTATGTAGCTTCACACAGTAATTTGTTATTCTGATTTCTGCCGACTGTAAAACGGTTACTTAAAGTGGTGCAGAAAGCTGTGGTTAAGGAGACAGGCCTTGGGAAGGTTTCCAAAGGGCTTGTGTTTTCTGGTGGGTGGAAGTATAAGGCTATGACATGTAACCCAAGACAAGATCAACATAAAAAAACATTTTATTAATATGCACTACAGTTATATACTTCTTCTTCGTGTGGGCGGGGTGGAGTTGTTCATCCTCATTCCCCAGGCTCGGGGTCGAGGGTTTATCCTTTTACCACCCCGGCCTGGGGAATAGGATCACCCGGGGCTACACTTCCAGACACACCTCCAGAAGCCACGCCATCGTCTTGTCATCCAGGACCGACAGACCATGCATCCCGTTGGGTGCCCGGTAGATTGGGCAGTCCAGGATGACATGGTCTGCGGTTTGTTCCTTGGCGCCACATTCACACGCCGCACAGGACGCCAAGCCCCATCTGTGCATAGATGAGCGGAAACGTCCGACGCCGGACTATATACTGATTGATTGATTTGGCAGTGTTTCCTGACAGATTTTATAACCCTCTGAATTGACCTCAGATTGTTCATTTTACAAACATTTTTGACATCACCTATGGGGTAATGTATGGGGTAATCCTTGACCCCATCAAGGCATCAGCGGAGCACAGTAACAATCCCATAGATGCGTTTTGCTCTGTGGTATCACACTCCCTACATCGACCCCACCCCTTTAATCCTTATCCCTTATGGGAACTCATTATAAAGCATTTAAATAGACAATTATTTTTCTCCCCTCCCTACTGTATTTCTCCACACCTCTGCCATTGTCTCCCCCTCCCCCTGCTGGATGTGAGTTGATGGTTAATGTGATCTCTTACCCCAGACATGGTCTCCCACAGAGTAGGACTCCTGAGGAGTTCTCTGAGCTGAAACTCCAGTACACCCAGGAGGCCTATACTTCCAAGACTCCAAGCCATCATTCCCCCGCCCAGCAGAGAGGGGGATAAATCCTGGGAATTGTAGGATACTGGAAGAGGATACGGGGTACAGTATGTGGGGCCTGGATTATTATTGAATACACCTTGTAACATGATAAATTGTTATCTGCTCTCTTGCCCGCATTTCTCTTTTTCCCTACTTTTCTCTCTTTCTGTAATAACAACTCTATATCATATTACATAAGCCCATAGGGAAGAACACACTAATAAAATAAGGTGCTTAAAGAGTACTTATAAAATATATACTGTACACAAAGTATGCACTGTGGTAAAAACTGGAACAGTTGCCTTCCTTTCAGAGGAAGTCTGAAAGTGAGAAATAAACATGCTGGAGAAGAGCTGGAGGAAGGGAAGGCTTCCACATACTAGTATTTCTTCCTGCTGTGCTCATGTGAGTGATGCCAATTCACCCAGACCTGACTCATTTTCTTGGCCCTCTTTGGTGTCAGGGAACGAATAGGCTTTGCATCTGAAGTTTGGTAATAAACTCTTGGATTAGAGCCACTGCTTGGACAGAAATGAACCAGTCTGAGAGGAAGAATAAAGACACATTTCCTCAGCAGTCTGTCAAAGGAAACTGGCTCTGCTTCCTTTCCTGTTTGTTTTTTAACCATTTCATTGTATTTCTGTGTTTATTTTTTTGGCTTCGGACTACCCATCTGCCATTACTGTGTTGACACATCTTTGAGCAGTTGACGAGGCTGCGTTTGAGAGCACAAAACTGCAGAAGGAAAAAGCCTGCCTAATTAGCGTGACTGTTGAGTTGGCAGAGGATGACACTCGTTATGTGTGTTGTCTCATTATGGGTCTTTGTATGAATGCTGTATGCACATTTACTCACAATTTATAGCCGCCACTACACATTAGACACTTGAAAGTGTCGAAAATTCAAATAATTCCAAAAAGTTTATTTGAAAACCAAAGTGTAAGTTACTGTCCCCTGGTGTGCATGCTGGGTGTGCAGAATGTGGTTATGCAGAGGTGAGGGTAGTGGTTTTACGTTTCATTGTTTCATTGTGTGTAAGTGTGCACCAGTGTGTGAAGAAGACTATTCCAACTCACTATGACTCTCAGCAGTTCTCTCTCTCAGGTAATGGCTGTGTACTCCTGAGCAGAGATTGATGTACTCTGTCTTCCACTCCTTATCCATCCCTCCTCATCCGTATCCCCTGTGTATCACCCTGCTGAGCTAATCCAAGCTGGCCAAATCCCTCTGCCGAGCAGCTCCCCTGCTTGGTGCAATATGCCACCCGCCTCCCTGGCGATGCCAGCTCTGTATGGCTTCACTCCCAACTGTGGCGTCTTGTCAGTAAACAGACAAAGATGTATGAAGCTTTTGAGTGACTCAGAGCAGGTAATGCTAGGACAATAACATGTTGTTCAAACATGACAGAGAGCCATTAGTTCCAAGGGATTGGCTCTGCTCCTGAGTGACATCAGACACAGAAGAGGAAGAGGCAGGGACACAAACAACCAAAAACAACCCTGGGCTTGCCACCATACTACAATCTACAGACACCTGCCCACACAGTATCAGATATAAAGCTAAAACACCTTAGCCTTCACGCCGTCTTTAATGGAACTGCTCCACCGATGATAGAATGACTGTGATAAGCTGCAGTCTACCCCTATGTAGTCAATTACCCTTAGCTTGTATGGATGGTCTGGAAACTGCCATCCACCATTGCAATCAGACAGAATATCAAATTAAGTTCATCTGTCAAAGGAAAAACCTAATGTTCTCATGTTTAATTGCCAGCCGAAGCCTAGGAACAGGATTCTATAAGAAAGAGTTGTGATCAGTTCACTGTCTCTGTTCTTCTTTTTTTCTTATTGCTTGTCTCCTCTGTCTCTGTCTGAGAAATGTTCCAATGCCCAGACAGCCTTAATGAGTCCAAGAAGTGGTTCTGCAGAGGCTCACTTTGTGTGGTTTTGCCTTTATCTGTATCTCTGGCTTACACTCAATTGCTCCAGTTGCAAGGTTTAGCCTGGCAACCAAACCAAACATTATCAGCCTCTTGTGAACAATGATGGCGAGCATTTCAGAATTACGTTTGTTGCAGGGAAAATGCTAGTTATTGTGTGACATGTGACACCATTTACCATCTATAACTAGTGTCTCCAACCCTGTGACAGAGATTTCAATTAGGCTGGTTTGAGGGGTCTGCTGTGATCAAGCCTAGAGAGGTTGGCATTTAAATCCCATATATGTAGGGCCCTATTAGCTGGCTCAGGGCTGGCAATACACACGATCAGGTCTAGGATGACCCCTCTCTGGCATGGACCACACACAGTTGAAAACAAAGTAATCATGGCTCCCATCACAGGGATCCAAAGGAGCACAAGCAGCACACAACAGAAAACCATCCTCGGGATGTTCAAACACACTGCTACAAAGGGAGTCTATAAGATGAGCTGCTGCTATTACAGTACACACAAGGCTTTAAGCAGTGTTGGGGAGCAGTTTCACTATTAAACTGGTAGTTTAACTCTACTTTGCAGTAACTTGGTGGCAGTTCCACAAATTTCTTTTTGAGGTGTAGAATGAAATTACAACTATTTTTTGGCTATAAAAGAAGAAGAATAAATAAGAAATTCAGTTCAGACTAATGTTATGGCCTATCTGGTCAAATGGGTTTAAGCCGTATTAAGCAATATTAAGTAAATCACAAATTGGGGCTCCCCCCCCCCCACACACACACACTAATTGAGACGCTGTAAATTCACATATTTGCACAAAGTAATTCCTCGGTTTGGGAATGGTCACTGGCAGCATATGTTGTCCAAACATAGAACAAGACAACATAGTAACAAATCAGAACTTAAGAGTGAAATACACATCATGATCCCAAACAACAGATTTGTTTTCACCATCTCCATCCTACCAGCCCCTAAAAAAATTACAAAAATAAGTTGGAGGAGTGCGAGTTTACCAACATTACATTCTGTAATTTCTGGGTAATGAAGTCCTTCATTTCTTGTGCTCAATTTAAAATAGAATACTTTTTTCTTTCTTAAAGTCCTAATCAGTGGTGTTTTTACAGTCATGCAATTTTGTTTTGTAGGACGTAGATATGATTTTTTATTTCCTAAGTAACTTTAATTAATACAACTATATTTCTTTTGAAGGTACTGTAGCTTTGCTGTAGTTTAACTCCAATGGGAGTAAGGGGTAGCTTGTAAAACTTTACTTTCAAAGTAGTTTCCACAATACTGGCTTTAAGCCGGCTTTGCTAACCAAGAGATAAATGAGAGGCATTGGCACATTGGCAGCAGCGTGCATACATTTAATTTAAACCCCATGTCTTTGATTCCCCACGTTCAACTAAACAGGTACTAGAGGGTTCAGCTGGGAGTGGGAGAGGAATAACTGGTGTGAGGATGGAATATGTTTGTAATTCAACAGCGGGAAAAGGAAGTTAATGAACAAATTTTGAGAAAGAGAGAGAGAGAGAAAGAGAGAGAGAGAGAGAGAGAGAGAGAGAGAGAGAGAGAGAGAGAAAGAGAGAGAGAGAGAGAGAGAGAGAGAGAGAGAGAGAGAGATAGAGAGAGAGAGAGATAGAGAGAGAGAGAGAGAGAGAGAGAGAGAGAGAGAGAGCGAGAGAGAGAGAGAGAGA
>CABFOS010023132.1:0-12729 GCA_900660315.1 Diretmoides pauciradiatus | reverse complement strand
TAAATATATAAATAAAGGAGATGATGATGATGATACTCAAAGAAAGGCAGGAATGTGCGTGTCACACACACACACACACACACACACATACACACACACACCACTCTTCCACCCACCCAGACATACACACCTCTGGCAGTCATACAGCATCAAGACCACATGATCCTGTTATTACTGAAGCGGAGATAGATGCTTTTCAAGTTCACCAGGTTATATCTCCCTAACATCCTCTCCTCAAACTTATCCCTACTAAAAACATCCTTCACTTTTTGACAAATCCGGATGAAAATGTTGGATTACTGTACGACCTATAATACCAGTGGTATTTTGCAATAATATATTGCTCTGCCGTTGAAGTTCCCTGTGCAGAGTTGGATGGTGTCCGGGCAACAACACTCCTTAAAACACTTCCAGTTGGACATGACATTGTTTTTCTACTGATAAGTCTGACTCTTCACAGGAAGCCGTCTGGGCCTGCATGCGAGGTCAAGGAGAAAAGCCATCCTTCTGAAAGTAGGTTATAATGGCGACAGGCTTCAGGACTTCAAATGTCAATATTTATTCCTGTGAGTGATATCCCACACTCAATTATTTGGCAACTGCAATTGTAAGTTCTGCTCAAATTTATTTGGATAGAGAAACTTTTAACTTTGTTATTATTTCTTTATTTTAATAATAGGGTGAAGGCTGACTAATTTATCTATGAATACAAAGATGGTTGGCATTTCTTGGTATTAGAACAAGGTACTTTGTTTACGCAGCTGCAACTCACAAGCATCTTTGCTCCATTAATATTAACTATCAACTAACTTTTATTGAGCATTATGGCAAAAAACTATAAAGAGAACTAGACCCTTAAATCTCTGAGGTTAATAGCAATCATCGTCATCGTTCACCCAGCATGTGTAGCCATCTTTCTTCCTCTACATTTGACCCCAAACAGAATGTCCCTGCCTGAAGTGACCTCTGCTGGCTTCCATGCTAGTGGTTCTAACCTCGTGCCCTCGGTCCTGAGATAGACCGAAAATGATGTCCACATAGTTGTTTTCACCTCACCCATACATCCTGCTGAGTCACACAAGAAAGAAATCACATTCCTGTGGTTCATCTATCTCTCCCCCCCCCCTGGGCAAACCTAAAAAAAAAATCATTCCCCAGATCAACCTGTCCATGTTCAAACTCCAGAATGTGATGACAACCTTTAAGTCATCTTGGGCTGGGCAGTGATTCACCCCCACAATTACCTGAGGCTGCATATTGGCTTCTCCCAACTGACAGGACACCACATGCACCATGGATACATTCCAGCCTTAATGCCCCCTGCTGCAGCACTGCATGTTTTTGTCCTTTGACATGGCAAGACACCCCCTCTTGCCTGTGGACTTGGCCTTCACATTTCGATGTCCAAGGAGGATGAAAAAAAAGCCCATGTGCTTGGTATGTGTAGGTGCATGAGATACAGGTAGGTGTAGTGCACTGAATGCACACATTGACAGCACATTGGATACCACCTAATGTGTAAAGCACATCAGATACACTTTAGCAGTCTCTCAACCATCTGTCTTCTATGATTTAATGGTTATAGTTTAGACTTTGCTCAAAGAAAAAGGAATGGCAACTCTAATATAAATGTGCGGGACCATGAGTGAGTCATTATCGCAACTTGAGACCCATGCCATTAAAATCCACTGGCCTATTAAAGGCACGTCAGTGTTTTGAGTGTTCATGAATGGGGCAATAAAAAAAGTGTATTAACGGTCAGAAATGCCTTTAACCAATACCAGCCGTCGTGGAGATGGTAACTACATGCTTTCCTACGGAGAGAGAGAGAAAAGAGGGAGAGAGGTGGCGAGAAAGAAAGAGCACTGCTGTGACAAAGTGCTGTGACTCTTCAAAAGCGGCTGACCTCAGGTGACCCTACTGCTGGGGAAGGCTGGGTATGTCTCTGGGTGACTGATGTGTGTTTTCCCCTGCCTGTCTGTCTGTCTGTCTCAGTGCCTGTCTACCCTTTTACAGAGCCTGTTAAGCAACAGTGTTTTAGCTCCTTCAGCCCTGCTCAGTCCAGGGCTCCACTCTGGGCCAGGCTTCAGCTGCCCAGACACCCACATTCATTCCAGTAAACAGTAAAGAAAAAAAGTGCTGCGTTTCCAGGAAAGATATCCAAAGGAAATAAGAAATGTTTTGTATGATTGAGGTGATTCTGGACAGTGATCTTCTCCCATAGGGTTATCACTGACACTACAGGAAGAATGTAGTCAAGCTGGGTTTGACTCTTGTAAAACCCAGCAAGATTATCACTGTAATTCCACTGGGCGATGGATGATTAGAGCAGGAGTAGACGGCGCTCTTGTGATAACTAGGCAAGTTGGTATTTTAAGCTGCTATGAGTGGCTATTATGAGAGTATACATCTGAGCGTATGGAGACTGGAGTGAATATGGAAATTTGTGATTTGTTGCGACCAGACTCCAGTCAAAGGAAGTGTGCAGCTGCGTGTGGTGCTGTGCATGGAGCTGGTTTAGCATACATCTTCCAGCAGAGCCCTATGGACTACAAGCTGGACGTGGTAAATCTAAAGGTCCTACTTACCACTGACACTTCCTATGGGGGAAATTTGCAGGCTGTGACTGACTGTTTTGTGCCCAGACTATGTCTTCTCATATCCTCTCAATTATGTTGTACACTGGGTTCCTGAACACTAGTAACACGGTCACAAGAGATTAAGTATGAAACAAATATTTATAATTACGATATAATCAAATCGATTTTGATTATTTTGGGTTTGCATGGGTTAATCTAGCAAGATAAGATCAGTGTGTCTCGAAAAGGACAAAGGCGGTAACGAATTTGACCTACATCCCTATATGTCTGGAGGCCATTAGTAGAATCCTAGCAAGGCTGCTCCAGACATCTCCCACTGCTCCCTGTGCTCTAGCTGCCACCTGCTTACCAGATCCAGCTGGCTCAGCCCAGGCATTCCCTTTTCAACATTAATTTATTGTTTAGATCTCAGTCTGGTCTGTAGCCACACAAAGCCATGTGCAAAGAAAATAAGTAGTAACGGAAAACCTCCCGGTCCCTGTTTCGCAACTCTTGGCAATGCTGACATCCTGAATCCATGCATTGGCGTTTGTCACAGTGAATGACTGCAAATAATGTATTTGACCAAAATGATGCACCCAAATGATGGTGAGTTCAATGTGCGGTTCATCCTCCAGACATGGGAGTCCAATTCCTCTCCCAACAAACAATGGCAGGGTGGGCCGACCTCCACACTATTAGTACAAGATGAAGGTTCTCAGTCACTGTCCTATCTCAGTTTCCCAGGAGATGAATCTGACAACACCAAAGCTGTCCAGCCCTCCAGCAATCCGTCCCACTATAGACCACCACCTCTGTAGAGCTCACTGTTGGGCTCCTGTACACACAGGGTTCAGGGCCAGTGTTACCACTGGCGTGGGCTGCTCGTGTTACAGGGTCACTGACTTCAGTCACATACCTCAGCTTTCTCAGTCAAAGAGACCCCAGGGGCCAGAGGGAGGAATTCTATTCATTGCGTACCATGCGCTCCGGTTCAGATATAGAGACTTCCACACATGAGGTGAGCCAGTGCTATTCTCTACTATAGTGCACCTACGACATTGTTGTGCAATGGATCACTGTCAGTGCTTCCTTACAGGTTAAAAGAAAGGAACAGGTTTACAACAATGTCAGATAATGCGGTTACTTCCCTCAGAACTTTAGCCTGGCTCCTCTCCTCTGGCGAGTTTGACTAGTCTTCTGTGGGGAAAGTGTTGTGAAACTGCCGAGTTGGCAAAACAGCAGGGCCCAACACTGTCTAAATAGCGAGTGTAAGAGATTCAGGCCAGCTAATGTGCATGTGAATGTGATACCCTGCTCTGCTCTCATGCATCCTCCAGCTGAAATATATTATCAGTTTCATTCTAGTAGTACTGGTTTCAGTGTCATACTACGGGGTGGTTATGGATCGGTCTATGTCCGTCTGTCCATCAAACATGATATCTCAGGTGATACAGTGCCTTAGCATTCCAACCCCTTGAGTTTTTGCTTTTGTTTTTTGTTGTTGTTATTTAAAAACACATTTCTTTGGGATTTGTTTTTGCATTTCTTTTTGCATAGTACTCAAAGTGAAAACAAAATTGTTATGTGGAAGGATAAAATTAAAGTGACAGAGAAAATCAGGTTTGCATAAGCATTCAACCGCATTGCTTCGTTCAATGTGTTCAACATTTCAGATTACCGTTACTCAGATGCCATTTTTAGATTGTATTTAGCAATTGTGAACATTGGCTTCCACTTTTGTAAAACTTTCTTGCTCTTCACTAGATCTTAATGGGACTTGATGGGATCTTAGGCTGTAGGGTGGGCTCTCTTCTGGGGTGGCCTCGGCTGTTTGCCTGGTATAATAGACAAACATGACGGCATGTGTCTCCGATTTGCATTTAGGTTACATTCCCCTAAAGATTCTGGCTAATGTGAGACAGATATGATTAATGATGTTGGCCTGATTACAGCGGGAGTGCCCTGCTGGAGCCATCCTGCCTTACTGTAAGTTTTGGGATTGTTCTTCCTTCTGCAGTTGATCTAGGAATGCAGCCAACTGAGGTGGCAGGAAAAACTAGCACTAGGTGAGTTGGTGAGCATCCATTATACCAAATTCAGCTTTAACTGTTGAGGATAGCATTGAAGAACTGGTGTTACCTCCTCTT
Source organism: Diretmoides pauciradiatus (assembly GCA_900660315.1). Classification (NCBI taxonomy): domain Eukaryota; kingdom Metazoa; phylum Chordata; class Actinopteri; order Trachichthyiformes; family Diretmidae; genus Diretmoides; species Diretmoides pauciradiatus. The sequence goes on along the minus strand of CABFOS010023132.1, from coordinate 8,000 downwards.
TCTGGAACTCATTTCTTTAGTTGAAGTTATCAAGAAAAGCATCACACACTGGAGAACAATGAGGGTCACACCAAGTGTTTGTGGATAGTTGAGTCTAGGTTTACAATGGCTTCCTTGATATCAGTAAGGCCAAGATCCCGCTGCACAGGGAAGTATGATCAACAGTGAGAGGTAGAAAATCAGAGGTGAGAGGAGAGATTCCTTGGCAATGAGATGAATTTCACTGGGAGGGATTCAGGACTTGGAAATAGGAGACGCGGCAATGACGCACATAATGCTGGCCTCAGATCTGAATCCAACACAATAATAATAGTGTTTAAATAAATCATTGCAAAGAAGTAAATCAGGTACTGTAGGTCTGCGCAATAATATTTGCGCCAAGTTGGAATCAATCAAACAGGAGGAGAGCATGGGGTCTCCAGCCATTTCTGAATTACATCAACAATTTAGGAGACTGGCCTTTATAATATTTTCCACCTTTACACTGGTGTTACACTCCAATAGCAGCCCAGACTAAACATGATACATACTGCATACCTCTCTCAGTTTTAAAAGCCTTTAGAGGGAACACATCCAATATCCAAGCCATCCATTCCAGGTAGTTCAGAGTGATATTTCACATCAGTAAAACATTTTTATTTCTAAACACACGTGCTTCAAACAAATTCATGAACAGTCAACCTCTGACATTAGCTGCCTCTGGAATGTAGATACCTCTGACACGCTCTACAGTATGCACGGGATTTAGCCAAGTAGGACATGCCCTGGATCCACTAGTCCACTGTTATGGTCTGGGTTATGGTTGTGTCCAGGTTAGCATGCAATGTGGGATGTTCATCCAGGACCATGTTCTACTTGGCTAAATCACGTCGTGCCCTCTGACACACACTTTGTTTTCCAACTGTTGTCATCAATTATTGCTAGCAGACAAACTTACTTCTTGAAAAGCGTGACACAGAATACAGAAACAAACAACAGTATCTGGGTCATATTAGAGTAGATTGTATATGTGTTAGAAGAAGCATGACTTCTTGAACTAGATTTTCCAAAAAATTCCAAATGAGTGATATCACCTCATATAGTTGACAGCCAGTATTGGTGGCTGACTGGCTGGCTTCACGAACTGGAGCTATGTCTACTAAAAAGTGAAAATGTGCAACTGATGTAAAATAGCACTTTAGGATATTGGGATCTATTGATTTGGATCTATTAATCTGAAAGGATGCCCCTATTCCTTCACTTCTCTTCCCAAATCTATCTATATCATATTGATACTAGATAAAACATATTCACAAACTGGCCGTTTCTTAGTTATTGTGCTGTTAAAAGTGGGCATGTGAACAGACATTTAAGTTAGGCATATGTTAGGCAAATCAAAGTCAACTGCAGCTGTGTGAAACTGTATAAAAATGCGCTGACAGAGAAATTCCATACAATTAAAGCTTTTCTGACAACAAAATAAGCTTTATAGCACTAAAAATATAAGTGAGTGAGTGTATCGTTTACATTGAGTCGCTCTGGGTTTCAACATGTAGCATATAAAATGTACATGTACAATGCACACACAGCTAAGTGCAATGAGCGTCTAGCAGCACCAGTCAGTTAAGAGACTGGTGGTTTTGATGTTTTGATGTTTTGTGATCATGATGAGAGAACAGTTTCCTCAACGAAGCTTGACTTAAAGAGCGAAAAACAAATCCATTTGTTTCTCCTTAATTATGCCAAGAATAGGTCTCGACTGCACGGCACAGTGCCTTCTTTGATGGGAGGGTGTGGCTTACATCACCCATCTTTTATCACCTCACACATTTGTGAGTTAGAAGGGCATCTTTTCATGTTTAAATGAGGCATGCATGCATCATGTTGTGTTCACCATGGTGAGCTCTGATGTGTTGGTAAAGAGAGTAATATGTCTTTGGAGTTACGTTCCATTAACAGCCGAGCTGTGGCCAAGCGCATAGAAGATTCTGATGAAACAGGTAGCCTGTTGTGTAAGGTTAGGAAAGGCTACCCCATTGAACAATGACATTGTCAACCCACTAAATCTGTCTCTTATGTTCCCTTCTATTACACACAAAATTTAAAGTCACAAATGTCAGAGAATGCAGAAATCAGGCCTATCCACCTTTGTTCTTGAAACATTTTTGTGGTTTGTCCTTAGCTACTGGGTTTTGGGGAAGTGTGACAGTTTTAGGGTTGTAACTCTGCAAAGGGTCCTAAAACAAGGCTGGGCTCAATGGTTTCCAGGGAGAGAGGTACATCGGCCTGCAGAGACAGGACAAATAAATGTGTTTTCATCAACCCATCTCTGAGAATATCTGAGAATGAGTTCTGTGCTTGTATTCATTTCTTATGCACATGTCTATGGATGTGTAGTAGTGTATCATAGTGTGTGCCTGCATGTATGCATTTGTATACGTGTTTGTGTGCATATCTGTGTGTCTATTTGAGTGTGTGTATGTGTGTGTATGTGTGCGTGCGTGTGTGTGCACGAGCATAGCTGCTTTGAACTCACAGTCATCTCTTGGCCCTGGCCCAGGATCTCCAGCTGCTGTTGGATCTCTTGGAGGCGCCGCTCCTGCCCTCTCCTCTCCCTTATATCCTGCAGGACCTTCTCTCCTGGCTGCGGGTCCCCGTCAAGTTCCCAGCCAGCCTCCGAGCCATAACCCTGACAAACAACAGACAGGACTGGTTCTCACATAGGGAGCGAACTACTGATCTCACATGTGAATGTGTGCATTTGACCAAAGTGGTGCTGGGGTCCTCCAACAGGCACAGTCAAGGCTGTCACTGAGAAACTTTTAAATTGAGATCAAAATTCTAATTCAGTTTAACGTGTCACTGCCGTTGTATCGTTGTCGTTGTGTGCCTATTTGTATTCAAATGTCATCATGGTGATGTACCATAATGATGAATTGCTTTGCTGATTTCTGTATCCTGCACATATAGAGTAAAAACAAGTTCTCATTGTAAGAGCTGAAGAAAACCCAATACCTCAGCTGTAGCTATCACCACATGGGGTCCAACATAAATCACACATTTATGGCATCCATGTGCATACATAGTGCAGTAAGTTGCATCCAAAGCAAACGCTGAAAATAGGTCAGGAGGAAATGGGTGCGTCATGCCTGGAGGACATTCTACGGAAGGCTGATAAATGAGAGAAGACCTCAGCAGCTTGTCTTTCTGACCAAAGGATGGATTTGTTTCCCCAGGGCTTGGTCAGAGAGGGAGCACTAAACTGAAGTCATCGCATCCACATTGCACACATTTAGATGTCTACTACGTTCCAAATATTAAATAGGTCATAGTTTTGTCACATGCTTCACTGTGAGGAAGGAATGGGTTCTGAAAATGTAAAAGCAAGATGAACAGTACACGCACAATCTATACTATAATAGTGTCAAAAAAGGTTAGGTTAAATTGGTAATATGCCCCCAATACATTTCTTTAAAAGTTAGGATGGAAAAGGTATGGCAAAATAAGACTGTATTGACCACTGACCAGTCAATGACCTGTGGTAAGGTTATATTTCGACCTCTAAAAATATAGAATTGCACTATAAAGCAGCAGCTAGGTCAAAAAAATTGTTGGGTCTGAGAGGATGTTGCCAACCGTGGGGTTGTTTTGGAGTGTCTGTCCAGCACCATGTGGTTAAAATCTCCATCTCTCTTGGTTAGTCTGGATACCAGACAAGCCTATGTATGAGCTAATATTGCTGAAATTGATGGATATTTCATGGAAAGTAGACATCTCAATAGAGACTTGCTTAGTGGCAAATGGTAGGTTACTGGAGTCAGCTGGATCCAGCAAAAACGTATGAACTTAAACACTAAGTTAATAAATCCATTATGACACATTTATGGTAGGATGTAATCTTAGTTAAACTCAGGGTATGAATGAATGAATGATCATTACATTTATATAGTGCTTTTCTAGATACTCAAAGCGCTTGTTGGGTGGAAATTGCCTCCTTCACTTCAGGGGAGGAGGAGAGCTCAGCAAATTGACCAGTATGTTTTAGTAGAAGGATGGACGCTTCTTCCTTTGTTGATGAGCAAAAAAAACTTGCCTATACATGCAAATATGATTAATTAATAAACATACACTACACTCAGATTCTAGGCAGTTTCATACTTTGCAGCAGTAGAAACACCAAACCTCTGATTCCTAAGATTTTTTTCCTATGCCATTCCTCAAAACTGTGTGTGGCCTCACCTACCAGTGCCCTGGGTCTCCCGGAGAGAAATAATGACAGCTTCTATCTGAAGCTTCTTTTAAGTGGTCGTTATTAGAGCCCTTTGGTTAAGATGCACTCACGCAGACTACAAAAGCCAGGACCACGGCAGGATAGGGCTCGTGTCATGCACCAGAGTGAGAAACACATACCAACCACGCAAAATAAAAATTAAAGTCTAGCTTTACCACCATCCTCACACCACTAAATGCACGTTTCTAAAAAAGACCAAATCTTTGGGAGACACAGTTTATTTAATTTGGAAAAGACAACTTCTTGTGCCCTACTTTTTAAGAACTATACTGTAGACAGCAAACTGCTACGGTGCATGTTCTACAAAGTCTAGCAGTGAAAAAGCTGTTGACCTAATGCAATTTGGGTTGTCTGTCACTATATTTTGTATTAAAACTACTCTAACTGGCAAAAGTGACATCTTGTTATTTTCATTAAAAATAATTAAGGAGAAACACCACAGTTATAAACATACACAGTGGAATAGAGATGAAGTCCGCAGTCTGTCTCTTAATGATTGATATACAGTACTGTGTTGAACTGAATTAAAGCAAAGGCAGATGCAAATGACATATGATCTTTCCTGGCTTTATCTCTGTCCTGGCCCTGACTCTGATTCTCTTTCACAGTAACAACAAAATGCACAGGAATTATTAATTGCTTAAACTCCAGAGGGTCAAAGTCACATCCTACTCCTTCTTGCGGCATGATCACCCCCCATAACAACGTTGTTGTTGCCAGGTGAAAAGCTCAGTCCGTAGGAATTGGGTTGCCAACCGGAGGACTCGTTCATGCTTGTTCATCCCCTGGCCACTGCCCAGGTGCCCTTGAGCAAGGCACCGAACCCTCCAACTACCCCCCAATGCTCAGACATCTCTCCATTAAATGCATGTATATAGGCCATGTGTTTGTGTATTTCGGGATCTGCGTGTGTGAAAAAATAATAACAAACTGAGTGAAAAAAAATCGAATTTCCCCACGGGGATCAATAAAAGGCCATTCTTAATTCTTAAGAGCCAGGTACCAGCATGCCAGTATTTCAGTTGGTGGTCCCTGCCCTAAATAGACACAAGGTCTGGAGGGAGTTTTAAGAAGGTCCTGAGTCTGATGCGACATTGATTCTTCTGGCCTGGAATGAGACAAGATGTGGGGAGGTGGATGGAGAACTGTTCTGATTCTGTGGTCAATAAGCCAGGACCTGAGGTGAAAGCCCCTTGTAACTAGTTACACTTGGAAAGTTGTAGCCCAACACATTTTTGTTTACATTCTAGTCATGACAGGCCTTATCTTAAAGTATGCCATAGCTGTGCCAACCAGGGATCAGACAGCCCAGATGACAGCCAAAGCAGTGTGGACTTTGCTCAGCCAAACTTCCAGTTACCCAGAACGGCTGTTGTCAGACAGAGGGAGGGCTTGCGTTGTATGGGTGCACCAAAAGTCAGACTACTCCATACAGTACCATCTTCAAGGTAATGGTGCTTGTGAGAGAAGTGTGCTGAGTCCCGTGTCTCAAGCTCAAAGGATGTCCAAGCCTACAACAATACAGTTAACAGCAGCATTTGATTCTTGTTGGAAGGCATGTGTGACCTTTATTGGATCTGTGTTTAGGTATCTCCCTGTGGCAAGACAGAAGATTGTGAGTGACTGGATGCTTGCTTGTCACCATCTGTCTGAAGCCTACTCCCAAGTCCAAGCCCACACTGAGATGGGAGCCAGTACAACAAGAGGCTTAGGACATGCTTTTACTACCAGGACCTGCACCACCAGGAAGGATCCATTTGGTGTCAGAGCTCGCTGCACACTCCCAAGCCTCACTGCTGGGACTGGACTAACTCTGGCAATTAACTTGGTGAGAGAGGAGAAATTGCCTAATCGTGGTGCACACACTTGTGTGCCATTTTATATATGTAGATTCTATTTTACAATACAGACTTAAGTCTGTTGTGTTAAATGTAGATAGATATACAATTAATCAACTATAAGAAATGAGAACAAAAAAGCTTTGTGGCAATGGCAAAGGTACACAGAAGTAGACTAATCTTTTCTCTTGTGCCAATCAAACCATAGTAGTGATTCATCTCTTGGAGAAGACTTTATGAATAATGTTCCTTGACCTTAATAGACTCCAGCAATTGTAGCACTCTGACTGCTCCTGGAATGTGTGATAGCTGGAACTCAACATGAGGTTAGACTGAGCAACTTCCAAAAAAGAGCAGGGGATTGATCAGAGTTCACACTATCTGAACAAAATGCTGGTAACTGGCTCTCCACTGAGCAGCCACTTGACATGCTGTTGGAGATCTCCAATAATCACATCACCTATCTGGGTCACAAGATTTCTGGGAGGCCACAAGGACCTGGAATTTATTTTCTATTGGTCTGAAAAACATGTCAAACATGATTAGCGTTTTACACAAAGTATGTAAGCCTGTTGATTAAAATATCAAATGAATGTCTTGACATTTCACATATTACATTCTTGGTCATAAGTTGATATTGAGTGTGGCAATGTTGATTAGAGTATTACAGTAACATGTAAGCGAAATTACACTGATTGGAGTTGAATGCTGAATTCTGAATTGAATGCAGAATGAATGTTAGAACAATATAGGAATATCATCATATATCATATATCATATGATTCCTGAGAAGCTGGCTTTCTAAAACCTTACAACTCAGATTTTGCTTGCCATCATTTGAAATAAAGCACCATTCAATAACCTGACAATTGCCAATAGAAAAACCATTCCTAGTCTATTATTTGGCTGACATTCAGGTAACTTTAATCAAGCATGCATTTCTCATTTAGCACTAAATTCCATCCAGAAGTTGTCATGGTGGAATGTGGAACAGTTGACATGGTGGATCGATGATCCAATATTGTCCATAGTGAAGAAATCGTGAGAAATAGGAGTTCTTTTGAATTATTTAAGTAAATCTTGGATGCCGAACATCCAAAGTGATAGCAGTATTGAATGTGCTAAAAGGAAAATATAATCACATCATGTCAATCATATTAACTTTTTGAGACAGTGGAGGGAGCCACTGAGACTGGTAGCCTGGAGCTGAGCTTCTCTCTTCCAATATGGGTCGCATCTGTGGTGCATTTTGCCAAACACATTAGCTGGATCCTCTGATGCAGACGCCTTCTCGGATACATCTCACCAACAGCACGAAAACAGGACAGATGATTAGGTCACCCACATGTAAGGTGTGATGTTGTGTCCTGCTGTGACGTGGCAACCGTTTGCTTCAGGCTGCTTCTGGTATTAGGAGTTTAGGAAGACTCTGGGAAGCCACACTAAGGTTATAACAATATGAGCTGCTGGACAAGCTTCATGCTCTTGTCAACACACTCAAGACAAGTAAAACACGGCCAGTGTTTTGTGAGGCAACAATTCCAGGCAAGTGTCAACTGTAAAACAAAAGGATGGCACAGTGCCCAGTCCATCAAAAATTCCTGTACAAAAAAACTGAAAGCCAGTATGTCTTTGGTACTGCCAAAATAATTAATTATAATATGTTGACAGACAACTACTGCTCTAGAAAGTGATTTCCATTGACTGGAAAATGTACTTCATATTCCACTTGCAAATCTAATCAACAAAATAGACACAGACACAGACTCGGTGCACTAAGACTTGTTGATGGCCCTTGGATGAATCTTGCTGCACATTGAAAAAGAGAAGCTGGTGCTGTTATGGTGAAGAGAGGAGCCAGCCATGCTGACTCACTCAGAGATGGCTGGTGC